>JAGDQP010008881.1:2595-61241 GCA_022664845.1 Lepisma saccharinum | reverse complement strand
GTTTGCGTTTTACAAAAGCGGCTACTTGGATGAGGAGCCCAAGCCCTGGATGTCTCCATTGGATTATTGTTTTGATTCTAATATACGTGACGAGTGTTACAAGACCTCATGTGAGAACATCTCTTTTGTCAAGTGTGCTCATTGTGAGCAAAGTATCTGCTTATCACACGCCTTCATTGACGACTTACATATTGATTGTATCAATGTGTAGTACTTTGTACGTGCCTGTTTCCTTCAAATGAATCGCATTTCAATTCAAAGCCATGTCCTTCTGACTTTTGTTCTGCCTTTCGTTGTGACTTGTTTCAATACAATTCGCTTTCTCTCCGAACTTTGACCCGCCTATAACCTTTTTATTTCTGGAGCTCTGCAGCTAGGATTTCACAGGTGTACTATACTCGTCACTAGCTTCAATTTAAGGTATCGCTGGATGAGCTACTCGAGTCCTCACTTCGGGTACTTTACTTGTTAAAACTGAGGACCCGGATTTTTAACCAGGTACCCGGATCCGGATCTTGGATCCGGGTACCCGATTTCCTCAGAACCGGTTCCTTTAGGATCCGGTTCTCGGTTCCTTCAGGATCCGGTTCCGCCCACCCCTAGTTTGTATAGGAGCCTCTGCGCCGCGACAGAGGGTTGACAATGAAAGCAATATGCTATTGCAAACTGGAAAGGGAAGAGGTAACTTCTTTCTCTGTGTAGCGTATTATAGGGCGTGAAAGCGGAGGGTGAGGAGAAGGGCGGAAAAGAGGTGGACCTACAAACAGCAGAAGAGCTCGGAGAATTTTTTAGACGAAAATATTGATTTTATAATAAAATTGTAGAGTACTCTTAAAGAACTATTGACATTCAATTTAACAGCTATGTTCAGAAAGGTGTATATATTTTAAAACGTACTTTTCAGAATTTTGATAACGTAAATAGGAAATTTTTAATTCGTCATTATATCACATTTTGCGTATTATCATACCTTTAACAATCGTTGTAATTAAAATAAAGAAACTTTTCCAAAAAATAGAGTAGAAATGTACTTCATTGTTCTCCAAATCAAGGTAAGAAACACTAAAATATTCAAACTAGCAAGAAAATTATGAAGATTCAAAAATAACATTAGATTAAATGGGAGCTGATCAACGTGATGCGGCCTCTTAACGAGCGATTATTCACTTGTGTCGGCGAACGGCGCACAGTGGGATGAAAAAAAAAACAAAAAAAAACGCGGAAATGAATACCGTCTGAACGCCGTATGTGCTCTCCTTCTTTGCTGTTCGTTTATAGACTCATCACTCATTATCAGTAGGTTGCACAGGAAGGAAAAGGGATTTAAACTGGACACACTTGATTAAAGTTAATTATTACAAAAATAACCATAAAAGCCAAACGTAGATTGTGTAAAAAGAAAATGGCAAGTCTTGTTGCTCGAACGAGAGAACATTTCAACAAGTGTAATTCAAATCCCGGCGAGGACACTGGAGAATTTTCCTTCATTGTTCTCATGGCTGGCGCTCAGAACTATACTCAGCCTCGTATCAAATTGAGTACCACAGTGCCCTTGGTATTCCTGGGCACTTTATGAGGTAAAGGCAGCCGAGCGTTGGACTGACTTCGCACCTCACTTCGTGCCGCTGGCAGGGCCCTAAATGGAAATTTTCACGAAACAGAACGCTCAGCTTTCGTTAATATGGTGTTGTCTTTTGTGTCTATGATTAGGGGTAATTCTGTATTACGTCAGCACCGAGGAGGTTCAAGGTTTGTTTATTTCTGCTGAGCTTCCATGTGTTACAGATAGGACATATGCTCAATTTCACTTACAAGGGGGGAGAGCATCTAAAACGACTGAAAATGTACTGAAGTGATATTTGAACGACCCCTTGTTACAGTTACGAGACTAACGAGTGACGAAATAATGCCTTGTATTACGATTAATAATAGTTATTAAAATATTTACGTTAACATCAAATGACAAAAGAAATTGGATACAACTCTTCTGACGACCTTTCTAAAATTTAAACAGACAGAAATCGTGAATTGAAATCAGGGGGAAAATTTTGAATTAAATGTATGCTTAGGTTAAAAAATTGGCCAATGGAGCACAAAATAGCAGTATGAAATCTCTATTCGATGGAGATTTAAAATGAATATTCCATGCATTGTGCTTGCCACGTGTGCATATTAGTTCAATATTGCCATATTGTAGAACTTAGTGATGTTGAAAAAAAAAAAATTGTTAATCAAGCCGAAGAAGAAAAAAGACTAAAAGAGAGAATTCAAAAAGAAAGGAAATACTCCAGATGGGTGCTGGTTGCAATTTCAGTGTTTCGTACTGATTTCCAACTTACTAACAAGCAAGGTATACTTTTGGCTAATGGGAAGAGAAAAATAACAGACTTACACGCATAAGATGGAATGGAGGATGAAATGTGCTTACCTTTTCGCGGGTTCCATGCATTCGTTGTCACTTCATCAACTCCACATCCCAGCTTGTCCATATCTGCAGTCTTGTGTTCACAAAGTATCGGGTTTCTTTCAGTTTGAATCAGCGGGCGCCAGGGGTGGATTTCGGTTCCATTTCTTGGCCTGGCCCACTACTCCGAAGGGGTACATTTTTGGGCCAGTATAACGGGTCATTACAGGATAATAATAATAATAATAATAATAATAATAATAATAATAATAATAATAATAATAATAATAATAATAATAATAATAATAATAATAATAATTGTTCCGCTATGAAACTTTTGACCTACCCCGGCGAGGCCAGTACAGGGCCGAAATCCACCCCTGAGCCCTTTAGCTTCTCCAGAAATTAAACTCTGGTTCTAACAGACATTCAAAATCACTTACATATATGAGTAGCTTACCCTTCGTGTCTTGTTTTTCATATCTGCCAATGGACTAGACACTAGAAGTTCAATTATTTCCTGCTGAGAATAAAGCTCAACAATGGATTAAATTTGGACTCCGCTAAGCAACAGACATCACCCGAAGAGGCGATATGACCGAAATCCAGAAATAAGTTACAAAACTATGCCAATATGGTTATAATGATTTTCTAAGAAACTAAATTTCTCGTAGGTTACACTTTTGCGATTTCTTTTTAGTTGTAACTAATACGATTTTTCCATTGCATATTGCTCCATATCTTTTTTATCATCACTTTGACGACCACTCTACTGGAAATAAACTTGGGCAGGAGCATTTTGTTTTATCTTCTCGTGTAAAATTTGAAGTTACGACTTCCCTTTCGTTATATACAGGGTGTTGCAAAATAGCACAAACAAAACTATTTCACGGTATTCCTGACATGAAAATTAAAAAATGATAAATGCTTCATTTCAGCGATATAGTCTTCCAAAAGCGTGGGAAAATGAGCTCTAGAGCTTGATATTTCCAATACCACTAACAGAAGAATTGAGGCGTCATGGTACCCTAAAATACTTCAAACCTACGGTTGCTATATTTCAAAAGTAAAAATCCGGGACGTTAAAAATTTACGAAACTCTTTGAAATGTACAAAATAAAAAAAAGTTAAACAGTTTAATTTACTTCCTTGTGTTAAAAACTATGCCATTTTCATGTCCAAAATTCGACTGCACCTAAGTAATCACAGAGTAAAGTAAAATATTCCCTGGTCGAAGTGCAAACAAAAGCATGTGCTTATTGATGCATAAAAGGATGGGAAAATTATAAAAACTTTAATCAATAATACAAAAAAATCCACCCCATAAGTTTTTATTTTATGTAAACTTTTAAACATTTCCCTTTGTTAGCTTGCTGATTTTATTAAACAAAGGATACGTTTTCTTAGGGTTGTTAAGATCAGCGGAAAATTACCAAAGCCCAGGTCTGAAGTCTTTGACGGTATCACGCCGAGTACGCTCTATTAGTAATGGTATTGGAAATATGAAGCTCTACAGCTAATTTCGTTATGCTTTCGGCAGACCAGAGCTCCTAACGCGCCTAAATTTCCACCTCGATTACTAGGACTTTTTCTTAAATTATTTTTTTATGTACTGTTATCCTTGCAAGTTTTTAAGTGTTATTTTGCAACAACCTGTATTTAGACACTTCATTTATATGAATTGTTTCAATCAAATTTGAAAGCTCGTGACATGCATATCCAAATTTCTTCTCTCATGATTCTACTAGGATAACGGAAGGAGCAGTGACTGGTTTTCTTTTAGGCTTCAGTAACAAGGGCTATGAAGACTTATAGAACCGCTATGTCCGTGAGTGAATTGTTATTAACGTCCTAAACGAGCTAGTGGGCTTCTTAGAACAGGACCTACACTTTTCAGTAAAGTGTACACCGAAAGTCTACTGCGTTCAATGGACCCCGGCAAGATTTGAGCCCTTGACCAAGAAAAGCGAGTGCTCTAACCTCTCACTCGACCACTCCGAAGTTTCGTTTTGCGCGTCTGTCTGTCGATTACTTTCAACTCATGAACTACTAGGCCTAGGAAGGAAGCTGGGGTGTCGTTGGAAAGGGCTCGTTCAGGCAAGTTCAAGCCCATATTATTAATCCAGATCGCACGGGAGGGTTTCAAGTTCCGGGGGCCATCTTTTAACTCAGGAACTATTAGAATTATGAAGGTGTAATTCTCAGGTGTAATTGGAAAGGACTTGGCGAGACTTGCACAAAGCCGTATTATTCATCCACATCACAGGAGCGGGGCCCGCTGACAGTGTTTGTTCACCCGTTTCCCTATCCTGACGCCGCTCAGCCTGTGTCGAGGATAGAGACAGTGCAAAATGTTCACTATTGTTGTCGGAAACGAAAAACAAAAAGAGGGTTTATTAGTCTTGTATTTAGCGACATACTTGGCGCTTCGTTCTTGTGAAAAAAATATTTAAAATGATTTTGAATGAACTTCTGAATGGTGGAATATGAAGGGAATACGAAGGGGGAAAAATGTGCCTTCTTTTCCATTTGAAACTCATCCCTCCTGCCCTAAACTGCCTTTGGCAATGGGAAAAGCACTGTAATTTGACACCGACTGGGTTGTGTTTTTTGGGAGAAAAATCAGCTTCGTTTGTTCATACACTTCCTTTCTTTCCATTCATTATTTCCAGTCTGGGGAAAGGCTATTCAACTTCTGCAGCCACCAACCTTACGCGGTCGTAAAATGCTTTATTTACACCGCAGTTGTGGCAGTACTAGCAGCATTTTGTCCTGTTCTCTCTCTCTTTCTCTCACAACCTTATCACTCACATCTTCTCTTTTTCCTGGTTCAGAGGGATATATTTGCAGGGCGACGATTATTGCAAAATTAATCGCTTCCATGGAGAGGCCGGGATAGGGCAAAGAAGTTAATGAGCGTCGAAGGAACCTCCGAAGCCCGAATTGTCATTTGCTTTAAGCGAGTTTGATAATAATAAAAGTGAAGAAATTTTAGAGAGGGCTCTTTGTTTTGTAATGAGATTACAGATGTTGGCTGTTTGACCAGGGTGCAAAATTGTTCCAGCTTCTGCGAGATTGAATGCACGTGTGGTTCCAACCATCGTTCTCAAACACTGAACTGAAAAGTATAATAAACTTTCCATTCCATCATGAACGTAAAATTTTCCAATTTATTTTGAATCGTCACTCACTGAGCATATGCGGATAAGTGGAATGATATGGATCACTCGTGTAATAAATTTATTTTTCAGAACAAGTATGAAAACACTATTTGAAATATTACACCCCCAAAAGGGGAGTGTTTGCAATAATACATCAGGAGGTGTTGGGAGTGTTAGGACCTTAGGGGTGTATGGATAAATCACTGGCTTAAATTGCATGTGGGAGATAATAATAGGACAAGGTTTCTTGCAAGAGGGGCCAAAAATTCTAGTTACACCACTCGTAATAGCATACGGAACATAGTTTGAAACAGAAACGGACTGGTAAACAAAGGGCCCTAACCGGGAAACGAAAGAGCTCTAGTGCTAGTGGGTGTTGTGGAGCGTGGGTTCCAAATACACCTTTCAAGGGCCTTCAATACCATTCATGGTAGTGGCCCCCCAAAACTTGTAAAGGCCTTTAGGATACTGATCACGGGCGTTTCACGAAAGTACTTGTCAACTTTTCACTCTTCGGTTTCCATTTCCAGAGGACTGTCACAAGACCGCCAACCTTCTACCCCAATATTTATGTCTACTGTCGTTTGGTTGCCTAGTTTTGGGAATAAAAAAATTACTAACAATTGAATATTGCCTAGTATAATCACACTCCTTGCATAAAATGACAGAACAGTGACTGAATGAGAACAAGGGTTTGTGGCGGAAGGTAAGCGCTCTTGAGAGAGTCTTCCGGAAATGTAAACTGAAGAGTGAAAAGTTGGCAAGTATTTTCGTGAAACAGGCCCCAGGTCTCAAAATACAAAGTCTTAATAACGTAAATATTGCGCCTTTAAAAAGTATGAATGTATTAAAGCCTTGTGCATTGATCATTAAACATTAAGGCCCCTTCTACCGATTTGTAAGGACCCTAGAGACACAGTAGGCCTGCTGAGATTATAACACTAACACTACCTTCATATATAAGTCTTGTGTGTGAAAAATGCTAATTTTAGACTCCCGACAAGACCCTAACCCCACAAGTAGTAGCAAAAGAGGAGTAAGTGGTCTTCTTTATTGGGTAACATTACGCTTCCAAGACAAAAGGACCGGCGCGGGTGAGGGGGGCACCTGGGAATTTCCGTGTTTCCGGCCGGGTTAGTCCGCCCCTGGTTTCAAATATCCTGGAGCCTTCAAAAGTAACTAAACTGTTTTACGGAGAGGTTTCTCTGAAAGAAACTCTGAGCAAACACAAAGCTAGCGGACATGACAATGCTTGTGAGAATTTTGGCACTGTCAGGGACTAGCCTAACTTACTTTAACATTCAGATAACACATTGTTTAAATTTTAGTTCGACCGATTCTATAAAGTAATTTTTGCTTATCAACAGAACAAAACTGGGGTTTAACAGACTACAGCGGGATTTAGCCTGGCCAGGTCAGGCTTCTGAAAACTTTTAGCCTGGCCCGGCCAGGCCCGAAATCCACCCCTGGCGGGCGCTGGTTTGAACTACAGTCAGATTTTTTTTGTTTATGTCGAATATCTGTTGTGGTATGTGCGAAGAAATAGTTTATAGCTGAATCATTCAGTGCAAAAGCAGTGAACTAGCTCAAATGTTCACAGTGAGCATAATAGTTTGTTCAGAATGGTTAGTTCGAGAACAACACATCTCTAGTCAGAAATATCTTAAATAAAATTGATCGAACCAGAACAACAAGGTTCCAGATATTCACAAACCGGAATTTCGAGCCCTGGTAGTTGATCAATAATATGTGGTTGATAATTCACGGCGCGTGCGCATTGCACAGGGTATACCTTTACCTTTTTACCTTTTATATAATAAACAGCTTTGTCATTGAATTGCTTTAATAAGTACCAAATTTCAATAAATTTAGTAAAATAGAACCTACAATTTCTAGTCAGAGCTTATGAATACCAATTTTTTATTTTCAAGAAAATGTTTAAAACGTTTTAAACGACTTAAACATTTTAAATACTGTTTTTTGCAGTCTATAGAAAACGTGTTTAAGAAACATAAAAACACGTTACATATGTTTTTTTTTTTAAAAATATATATTTTATTCAACTCTCCTAATAACATTGAATAGTTTTCCTCATCGCTATATCCATGTTTTGTAGTCCATGTAAAGTTAGTTGTGGATTAAGCTTTCAAATTTCAAGTTGTAGATTGATACCCTCAATACGATACATCTTTCACAAGAAGGAGTATAAAACATATCTGGTATAGTAATAAGTAATCCATTATTTTTGCATGACATTGAAGGCTTGACTTACCATAGTTACAATGATCCGATTTAGGTCACATATGCGCCGTTTTGTTCGATAACGTGTTGCCATTTGGAAGGTAATATCATGATGGCTCTCTCATAGAAGCCCTTGTCCCTATTGGCAAAAAAATGAGACAGTCGATGTTCACAAGTCTCTCTTGACGCGAATTTTTCACCAGCAAACGCGTTCGCCATGGACAGGAACAGATGGTAATCACTCGGTGCCAGGTCCGGACTATAAAGTGGATGCATAAGAACCTGCCAACCAAGCTCCCGGAGCTTCTGGCGAGTCACTATCGATGTGTGTGGCCTGGCGTTGTCCTGGTGCCTCTCCTATTGGCCAAAGCTGGCCGCTTCTGGGCGATTGCTGCCTTCAGACGGTCCAATTGTTGACAGTATAGTTCCGAGTTAAGGGTTTGGCTGTAGGGGAGCAGCTCATAGTAGATAATTCCCTGCCAATCCCACCAAACACACAGCAAAAGCTTCCTGGCCGTCAATCCTGGCTTGGGTACCGTTTGTGCCGGCGCACCGCGCTTCGACCACGACCGTTTTCGCGTGACGTTGTCGTAAGTGATCCACTTTTCATCACCAGTCACCAACCGCTTCAGAAATGGGTCGCTTTTGTTGCGATTCAGCAGCGATTCGCAGATGGAAATTCGGTCCATGAGGTTTTTTTGCGTTAACTCGTGTGGCACCCATACATCAAGCTTCTTTTTGTATCCAGCCTTATGCAAATGGTTCCACACGGTTTTTTGTGCAATGTTTAGCTCTTGGGCAATCGAAACAGTGCTTACATGACGGTCGGACGCGACAATGTCCATGATTTTATCGACATGTTCGACACGTGGCCTTCCAGTGCGTGGTACATCTTTGACGTCAAAATTACCGGAACGGAATCGACGAGACCAAAATTGAACGTGATTGGCTGTTACAGTATCAGGACCATAAACACTATTCACATTTGCAGCCGCCTGGCTTGCGTTTTCGCCTTTATCGAAGAAAAACTGTAAAATATAGCGTATTTTCTCTTTGCTAGTGTCCATTTTGACGCGCGCTCACACAACATTGAGTCAACGCCACACAACTATCTGAACAGTGTTTGTAGTACACAATCTCATCGTTTGAACGCCATATCGTTGAACCCGATCGGACTTATACAACGCGAGATACAGATCACTGAAGCCATCTATTGGCAAAATAATGGATTACTTTTTACTACACCAGATATTAAGTTATAGGGTACGAATACTATTTTATTTTCTTACCTTGAAAATATGTTTTACGTCAATAATAAGGCAAACGTCTTAGATTGTAACTTAAGCAGTCAATTATTCTGAAAAGCTTTGAAGTTGTCACATAAATACTAGGTCATAAAATTAACAATATTTCCTTTGAGTCCACAAACAAGAAAATTCCAGGTTAAGATTCCCATTTGGCTGTAAGCTTTTACTTCATGAAAATTATTAGGTTGGTGCTTATGTGTAAAGTTTATTCAGCATTGAGGTTCAGTATATGAGATTCGATTGAATTAAATAACCTTGTACTTAAACTTGCAACCATGATTTAATTTCTCTGTGAAGTTTTGACTAATTGATACAATGTTGTTACTTACTGGAATACGCACAGTATTTCAGTTCCATTTAATTAAATATGAACAAGGTTTTGAATTTCCTACACAGTAAAAAATAGCTGTGTTAATTCAACACAATGTGGTGTCCCAGCGTGACTACCACTTTTGTGTGTTAAATCAACACAACACACGGTGTTCATTTCGGTACTGAGAAAAAAAAGTTACGCCTGCAGCTAGATTTGAAAACGGGTTACTTAGAAGTCGAGCATCTTACCGACTTTGCTAAATCGTCAGACGGAATGAGTACTAGATTGAAACAATATACAGGATAAAAAAATGATGCTGAAACCCAAACCCAAACTAAGTTACTCTCACGACTTATGCCATGATTTAATCACTTTTCAATTGGTCAATTAGGGATCACAATCCACATTTATTGAGAATATGTTACATTTCTATGAAAGCAAGCGCAGCATTTGACATGTTACGATAAGAAAGCAGTAATGCTGCTCAAGTGTTTGACTGTCGCCATCTTGGTTGCTTTCATTGAAATAGAATATTCTCAAGAATTGGAATTCTGGTTCTCAGGTGACAAATAGGAAGTGATTAAACCATGGGATAAATCGTGAAAGTAACTTAGTTTGTTTTGGGGGTTCAGCAACATATATTTGATCCCTTACACTGTTTAAATGTATAGTGTAGTCGTTTAATTCAAATGTTGTTCAGTAAATATCGTTTGCATTACTACCTTTTCTATCTGACGGTTTAGCGAAGTCGGTAAGACGCTCGACTTCTTACTGAGCAACTCAAGTTCAAATCTCATTGCAGCCGTAACTTTTTTTTTCACAGTACCGAAACCAACACCGTGTGTTGTGTTGATTTAACACACAAAAGTGGTAGTCACGCTGGGACACCACATTGTGTTGAATTAACACAGCTATTTTTTGCAGTGTATAGTGTCCATAATAAAGTGTAAAATTGTTCGACCCAGAGCTGTGTTTCAATTCTAAAATGCATTACGCAAATCAATCTGAAAACATAATCACAAGATGCTATTGCTCAATTCTATATTTAATTGTTTAAGAAATCTAGTCTGAGATTCTATTTATAAACAGTTGTTTCGAATTCTCTTTCTGTTGCAATTTTTATTTTGTTTAAAGGTGTATATCAGGATTTTGGAAACGTTAATAGAAAGTCAACTGAACCATCAAGTTTAATTTAGCACTTGAAAACAGAAATTAAGGTGAAAATATAAGGCGCTTAGTATTAAGAATTTGCTTAAGTCAGTTCGTTGTACATTTAATTCTGCTATTAAAATGCACATCCGTAATGCGATAGCGTTATTTGCGTAGAAATTGTCTGTCTTGACTAATCGTGTTCTCGAAAAGCAAGGGTATCATCCTGTTTACTGATAGAGGTATTTCTGGCAGAAGGGTACTCATCTAGTTTGTCCCATATAATTATAAGGTTCAGAATTTAATTTATTTATTTTATGAGGTGGCAAGTTAAACTATTGATGCTTTAGCTATTTCGTGACGAGATAATTTAAATGTCCACTCCCTTTTCCCCAGTATGTGGTAGGCGGAGTAGAATTTCTTAGTTGCGAACTGGAAGTGTCCCTCGTTAATCAGATAGCATACGAATAGTGCAAGCTGGCGAATTCTGATTATAGTTGATAATGATAAATGATAAAATGAATTTTATGGGCGGTAACAGCACTATGGCTTACGCCCGTCCCGATACGGGGAAGCCCCTTATCTTTGTCACGTCTAAAAATAGCTGTTAATAATAAAAGAATATAAAAGATGAAGATGTAAAAGGTCTTCACAATCAGAATAAAAACCAAGCCTGTAACGGGGCTTTACAAATAAAACAAAACTACACTATAAAACTTAATGGAAGCCTGTAAATGGGACTTCACAAGATAAAACAAAACTACACTATAAAACGTAACAGCAATGGAGCATAATCATAAAAAATAAACGGTAATCATAAAAGTCTCTGCGAAAACAAGTAAAATATTACCGTTTAAGTTTAGGTTTATACCTAAGTTTCCCTTTCCTGCCCACGAGATTAAAATCAATATCCATTAAGTGGTCCTGAATCATGTCTGAAGCCAAAGATGAACTTGGTTCATCGACAGTATGTGCAAACTCGTCCTGAGCTAACTGAGCAGACAGAACGTTCGTCAGAGTCTTTATGCTTGTAGTGAGAGGCGAAGTTCGAACTAACTTCGAGACTTTATACGGACTATAAGTAGTCTTAGCCCGTGGAGTTCTAGAGCTCTGCACAGGTGTTTTTTGTCCCTGACTCTGCGTCGGCATATGGAGAGGAGCCTCCGATTCTTTGGGCGGCGTCGGAGGGTCGTCATGCACATCAGACACTGTTTGGGTTGATACATTAACTGTCTGCGTACCAACCGAGACAGTTTTAACTGCTAGTCTGGCTACAACATGTGAAAACGCACCAGAGGGAAGGGTGCGCTGAGAATCACGTAATCGACGTTTAGCATCACCAGCGGATATTTTCTCTAAGACCATCAGCTCTCGAATTCGTTTTTCCTCCTGAAATATAGGACAGTCCCGCGACCAGGCCGTGTGTTCACCCTTGCAATTGACACACTGAGGTTTCAGTGATGTGCAAGGATCCTCACCATGGCTACTGGTTCCGCAAATTGCACAAACAGCAGAGGTCGCCTTACACGACGTGCTGGTGTGTCCATAGTGCTGACATTTAAAACAGCGGAGCGGACTGGGTATATATGGACGGACAGGCAAGCAGTAGAAGGCTGCCTTCACGTCCTTAGGAAGCTGTGGCATGGCAAACGTCAAAATTAGCGAGCTCGTGGGTTGCAGCTCGCCACTCTTACGTGTTTTAATCCGCCTAACGTTGACTACACCTTGGCTGGCCAGTTCATTCTTAATCTCCTCTTCAGGGACATCCTGCAAGTCCCAACAAGTTATTACGCCCTGACAAAAGTTCAGTTGACGGTGTGGTTCAACTTGAACTTCGAATGGTCCTAGGGTTTTCAGCTTTAGGAGATTAGTAGACTGTTTATTATTGGAGGTCTCTACGAGCAAGGTGCCGTTGCGAAGCTTTTTAACATGCTTAAGTTCACCTGCAACGTGATTCAGTTGTTTTTGTATTACGAAAGGGGATATATGGACCCCTTCAAACCACTTGGATTTTCTGTTTCACTCATTACTTTAATCACAAGATATCGTGTAATAGACGGTACGATACTTGTCTGTTCCTCTACTGCGTTTTTATCTTTTTTGTCACTGCTTGATGCATTAGCTGTATGCGCCTTCTTACTAACATCAGTGACGTTCTCTTCGCTCTCTCTCTTCTGTCTCTTTCGTTCTTTCTGCGAAGGCGACTTATTAGGATGTGGTGGAGCCATGATGAATGAAAGCCGTAAATGCCCACACTTCTCCGTCTTCGTTCTGAGGAGCCAACGAGGCTGCCGGGTACTACCCTCATCACCCTTGTCAGCAAGCTGGAAATCGAGGCGAAGTCCAATGACTTGGCGTCGAAATCACTTGTACTCCCGACTGATGGATACTTGGGACACCCACTCCCCCGAGTGTTGGCGAGACCAAAGGTCCGAAGAGCTCCCCAATGGCGCACTTCCCAGTCTCAACGAGCTAGACCATCCAAGAATCTGCTGTTAAGAACTGGGCGCTATCCAATGGTTCCGCCCCCTTTCCCCTGGGCCCAGGGGCCATCGTCAATGCAAGTACATCCTGTCACATCCGTGGTCATTGCGCGGAGGCGCAAATCACAGCAAAAGAGGAGATGAAATGATGATCATCTGTGGATGAAAATGAGGTGAATGTGAATGGAACTCCTCTGTGCTGGTCCTCCTTTCAAGCAGCGTAGGTGTTTAGCTGCGAGGGCTGATTGCAGCCAGCAAAAGCCAGCTGGACGATGGGGTCGCCAATTCCCTACGCCGGAGATTATAGTTGATATGTTCTGTGTTCTTTCGATTTGAAGTTCTGTTTACGTGTCGAGTTAAGAGCTCTGTTTCATTCAGTACTTTTTTTCCTTTCCTCAATGGAGTATATTTTTGTTTCATGTGTTATGATTATGATAGAATTGATTCAAAGCTAAATATTCTTATTTACTATTGTCATGTAGGGTGAACTGAAAAGCGTCACTTGTCTGGTTAACATTAGGAATTATTTATTTAGACTGGAGTAATCATGTTTTGCTTCGTATTGTGCTAAAGTGTTTAAATTTTAATGGACCAAACATATTTACCTGTCGACTTTATATGCTCTGTATTTGTCTACGATTATTTTATTATTAAGTTGTTAGCTGAAGTGATTGTCGAATATTTGTGACCGACTCCTTGAAGGAAGATGGCCTTGACTGTCCCTCTTATTATTGCCCACTCTGTATACACATCAGAGAATATGTGAGAAGGTGAGTTAAGTGTATGATGTTATCCAGATGTGAACGCTGTCTGTTTATGACTGCATGATAGAGCTATGATAGTGGTCCACCTCTGGTGCTTTGAGATGTTGGTATATGGAGACCATTAGGAATGTTATATGAGAGCCCCTATTTGGTTCCCAAGTCCCAACCTATGAACTTGATCCAGAATATGACCACTAACTAGTAATTCTATGTGTTGAAAAAAGTTTGTTTTCTTTCGTTTTATTGAAATCACTATATTGTCAAGTATGATTGCCTTATCTAATGACTTTGGCTAGTTAAAGCTTTACTTTCTCGTAGCTTGGTCTGATGATCACACACGTACTTTAATTTTTCTGCCACTGGCTATACTACCGAGGTTATTTATTTCGCTCGATCTCAGACAAACCGTATCCTGTGTGCAGTTGTAAAATGTGAAATTCCTGTTACATTGCCCACTTTATAACTTTTGCGACTGGCGACTCAATTCTTTGGCCGAGACCCTTTGGTCTCATTACATATTCATTTTTCGTGTTTTATGTTGGTTTTCCAGTATTAAACCCTTTGTTAATACTGTAGGTCAACCGTTAGAGTTAATTGAATCTCTACTAGAAGTCTGGCATCCGAGATTTTGTGTTGCGTGTTGGACAATGTCTTCGGACATAATTTGATCTCTACATTCTGTAATACGTTATAGGATGTAGGGTAGTGTTGTACTTGGGACAGTACAATTGTTCAATTTGTTTCAGGTAGTTAGCTGAAATGGAGACCTGCTTAATCTGCAAGAAGTGTTTTCTACCTGGTCGTGAAGAGACGGTGGTTATTGGCGAAAAAGGAAGTGCTGGTATCAACAAAGCTAGCAAACTCCGTAATGGCTCTAAAAAGCTTCAGCTGGAATTACTGTACGTATATCTGTCAACCCAAGGGAAATTGAACTCCATCTGAAGAAGAATGTGAAAAAAAGTGTCGATTCCTGTAGTAGCACGTTCTCAAC
The DNA here is from genome assembly GCA_022664845.1 of Lepisma saccharinum. Classification (NCBI taxonomy): domain Eukaryota; kingdom Metazoa; phylum Arthropoda; class Insecta; order Zygentoma; family Lepismatidae; genus Lepisma; species Lepisma saccharinum. Next base: position 46,428 of record JAGDQP010008881.1, on the reverse strand, counting down.
ACAAAATCTTTGTTATGAAAGATCATTGCTTGTTTTGCGGCGAGCCAGATTTTTTATTACGGAAGCCAAACGTTAGATAACCTACGTAACAAAATATTTTGTCAAAAGACTGCAGAGTCTGTTACACTTCCAGAAAAGTGAGAAAACTTCCACCGACGTCAGCGGCAGCAATTTATCACATTCTTTGATTATATTATTAAGTGCAAGTATGGATTGGAACGAACAAACTGAATGACACGGATTCGGGGTGGCGCATGACTAATGCCGTTGCCTTTGCTCTTCATCAAACAGACATGCCTCCAGCACCAACTTCTCTCATAAAGCTTATATGGTGCAAATGTAAAACTAGTTGTGGAAATATATGTGGATGTCGGAAAAGGGAATCGAAGTATTCCAAAACATGTTCAGAATGCCGTGGTTACTTTCTCAACAGTGAACCCGTTGACAATGAAATGGATAACTCAATGTTAAGATCAGTGTATATGAATTACTTCACTGCCTGTACATTAATAATTAACATTTCAAAATAAATAAGTATAAATTAAACATATTGTTTTATTGTTAACATAATACCGTATTTCTAAATAAATCTGATTGAATTTAACTTTAATCATTTAAACACATCCCTAATATTCCCATTACTCTTCATTAGTACCCCTTCCTTTAATTACTTCTGGCTATATTTGGTATCATCTGAAAGGAAATTTCAAGAGCAACAATAATGATAAAAGGGTACAATTTCGCAACATTAAAAAAATCAGAATTTCAATAACTAACAGTGAAAGTGTCGTTATCGGACGCCATTTTGAAAAATTACGCTTTTCCACCAACCATATTTTGGTATACTTTTAATATGTTATTTATGATAATTTTCTAAAACGAATGCCGTTGTTTTCATTTTTGTTGCAATTATTTCCAGGGTTGGCCAAATTTTGTAGTATTTTCAGGCGCCTATATGTGGTGACAGTGCCAAACATCATCACCTTGGACCCAGACGGCCTTTCGTACATAACTGACTCTAGGTAATTTAAAGTTTAGTTAATTTACATTAGAAATAGTAAAACGAACATTAGTGTTTATATCAGGAATGTTATTTATTCCTATTTTGCCTTTGTACACTCCAATAATCATTTTCAGTCAACGCTACATAGGCTATAGGGCAGTCATTGGAATTGGAATTTATTTTAAGGCCTTTAGGCAGCTATGGATCAGGCTGTACGGATGATGATGGGATGAATTGATGGAATGAAAAATGTGGGACGAAACGGGAGCACCCCGAGAGAACCCACGCACGCGGTGTTTGTCCACCACAAAGCCCACATGGCACGAGCAGGGTTTGAACCGACGAAACCAAGCGCCAAAGGTCAGCACTCTACTAACTGAGCCACCGTGATCCGTGTGGCAGTCATGTAAACCCCTGCCAATGGGTAACAAGTACTTTGTATTGGAACACTCTACATGCATAATAAAGGCGTATTTACGCTAATTTTTGTATACGAGGAAAACTAAAGTGACCACATTAACGTCAGTATGGTACCTTAACTATATCGGTAGCTACCTTCCTATACTTTATCTCGATCTGATCCAAAGATGGCTAAAGACTTTAAAACTTTAAAAAAATATCCTAACCTGTCTTTTATAACAGTTGGATCAAATTTTATTTTTCTTCCTAATATTCAAACTATATCTTCAGTAGATAAATATTCCCGCAGATGGTGTTTAAAATTCAAAGAACTGCCCAGGTATTCAACCTAGCAAAAATTATCTTGAAGGTAAATAAAAATTTGTGGATTACATAATTATTAATCGCATTTATATATCATTAATACTTATGCTTTTTTGTTTAATTTACTTTAAAGTGTTTCTGTGCGAATAAAAATAGTTTGTATTACTTTCTTGTTCAGTGTAATTAACAAGACTTCCACAAGTAGCTCACAGTAATTTATCAGCATATTCCATAAGTAATGTCATATGTACAAAGACCGCTGCAATGACGTAATCTGGCGAGCGAATGGTGAAGTAGACGGCACGTGCCATAGCTGAATCATATAGGGCACTTGATTGTGCAGCAGTGTATAGCAGAACGATGTACTCCACGTTTTAGAAGAGTGGCTTGTATTTGATCATGGCAGTGTCATGCTGTATTAATTTCACAAGGGACATCCAGCCCGCGCAGCGGTATGAAACATCAATGTCGTATATGGTCAGCTCACAGGGTGCTGTGGATGTACGAAAGTGCCAGAGGTGATTCCAGAGGTTTCGGTCTCGGGATACCAGCCTCACCGATAAGCCACGAGAAGGGAAACTTGTCCAGCTGGACAACGATGCCCTGTGAGCAGTGGTGAAGGCAAATCCAATGCAAACTGTTGAAGAACTGGCCAGCGAACTCCATGTCATCCGTTTGACCGTTCTTCGTCAACTGCAGGTCCTTTGGTACGTGTTGAAACTCGGAAAATGAGTAGCCCATGCGTTAACGCTTCAACAGAAGCAGCAGCAAGTTGACATCTGCAGTTCCCTTACCCGCCACAGACGTTAGCCATTTCTGGATACAATGGTGACAAGGGGATGAAAAAGTGGGTCCTCTACCATAACATTACGCGCAAACGGCAGTGGTGGTGCAGCAACTGTGCCAAAACGGGATATCCACTCCTGCAAAGTGATATTGAGTGTTTGGTGGAATATTCGTAGGAAAATCCATTTTGAGCTCTTGCCATGTCTACTGTCAGCAGCTTGAATGACTACAAACTGAATTGTTGGAGAAACGTCCTGCTCTGGTTAATCAAAAGATTATGTTCCACGGTGATAACGCGCGCCCACACACGACAAGAAGGATCTGTGCTAATATCGAGGAATGTGGCTGGGAGAAACTCCTCCACCCGGTGTTTTCACCAGACATTGCATCAACAGATTACTGTCTTTTTCGCAGCCTGCGAAACTACCTTTCTGGGAAAACACTGCAAAATGAGGATGATGTACGACGAACAATGACCCAGTTCTTTGCCTCCAAAACCGGTGACTTTCAGCGGGGAATTCAACAACTGGTTGATAGGTGGCAGAGTGTTATGGATTCCGATGGAGACTATTTTCCTGACTAACGGTAGTGTTCCAGGTAAGCTATCATTTTATTCCTCAAGGTGCAAAAATACGACATTACATATTGGATAAGCTGTTAATTAAAATTGATCATTGTAGGACTATGTATTTAATACAATTATTTTATTATTATTATTATTATTATTGAACTGTATTTTGTAATAGCATTAACAGAGATAAACAATTATTATCTCGTTATTGTTATTAAATGGAGAGAGGACGGAGGAAAATAATTTGTCATGATATGAAGGTGGGAAGGGGAGGACGGTAGTTGAGGGGGAACGGGAATGGAAAAGGAGGAGGCGCTGGAAGTCATGGGCCTAGGACACCTAGACCGATAAATCCGGCCCTGTTCGTTGTGCGAATATTATCAAATAAAATAAAAAAATAACTTTAGGTAAAGTTGCCTATATACCTCATAAAGACATCAAACAAATTGATAACATACCATATTATTTTGTTCTCTCGCCTATTCGTATGATATATTGCCTAAGAAAGATAATCGATTTTGTGAAATTTTATGGTACGAGATATTAAAGGTGACGGTACATTCGAAAGTATTAAAGGGAATCTTTCTGTAGGAACTGAAATAGTTGAAAGGTTGGTTAATTTCAGTTATTTTCTTTATCTGCAAATTTATACCTTTACTTGTACCCCTCCTGGAACTGTCTTCTTCCTGTTTTATGAAATAAATAAATTATGATTATGTTCCTTAAGTACGACAGAAATTATTAACTATTTCATCATTGGAGGACAGTAAATAAGAATGTCATATTTACAATTGATTATTCGTGGACGGAAATTTATAGATAACAATACACATTTTGAAAAAAAAAGTCCATATTTAATGTTCAAATAACAACTATTTTTCCTCATATGTATGCCGTAAATACATTTCAATAATTAAATCAAATAGTTAAGATTATTAAGTCAATTTTAAATTTAAACCAACTGGGTGAACAAGAATTACAATATTAGACTCTCATACCTATTGTTATCGAATTCGAAGATGCCTGTCTTCATTTCTTCTTAATGCCATTGAATGATTATAAAAAAAAGAATAACTTCTTGTACATTATTTCTATTCCTAAAATATATCAAATTTTGAATCTGAAATCTGAAAAAAAAAAAGTTGTAAAAAATAGGCTCTTACAAGTTAGATCGCACCAATAAGCGCTAGAGTGATATATATATATATATATATATATATATATATATACAGGGTGGACGATTTAACTTGACATTATGAAATATCGCACAAACGATGCATTGTACAAAGAAATGTTACAAGCAAAAGTCAATTGACTGGAAGGGGGAAAGCAAATGGCATGAAGTATGTTTTACATGGAGGACGTTTTCAAGGTTATCTGAAGATCAACGGATGTTTTTTTTTAAATGGAAACTCATATTGTTTATTGCATAATGTGATTCGCAGTACAGAAATAAACAACTGTGATAGAAACCACATAGTAAAAAATAGCTGTGTTAATTCAACACAATGCGGTGTCCCAGCGTGACTACGACTTTTGTGTGTTAAATCAACACAACACACGGTGTTGATTTCGGTACTGGGAGAAAAAAAAAGCATACGGCTGCAGTTAGATTTGAACATGGGTTGATCAGTTAGAAGTCGAGCGTCTTACTAACTTGGCTAAGTAGTCAGACGAAAGGAGCACTAGATTGAAACAACAAAGAGTATAAAAAAAAGTTGCTCAGCCCCAAACACAAAGTTACTCTCACGACTCATGCCATCATTTAATCACTTTTCCTTTGGTCAATTAGGGATCACAATCCACATTTATTGAGAATATGTTCAATTTCTATGAAAGCTAGCGCAGTATTTGACATGTTATGATAAGAAAGCAGTAATGCTGCTCAAGTGTTTGGCTGTCGCCATCTTGCTTGCTTTCATAGAAATAGAATATTCTCAATGAAATTGAGAAATCTGGTTCTCAATTGACAAATAGGAAGTTTTCACACCGTGGGATAAGTCATGCAAGTAAATTAGTTTGTTTTGGGGGTTCAGCAACACATAATTGATCCCATACACTGTTTAAATCTATAGTGTAGTCGTTTAATTCAAATGTTGTTCAGTAAATATCGTTTGCACCTAGCGCCTTTCCTGTCTGACGATTTAGCCAAGTCGGTAAGACGCTTGCCTTCTAACTGAGCAACCCATGTTCAAATCTAGCTGCAGCCGTAACTTTTTTCACAGTACTGAAATCAACACCGTGTGTTGTGTTGATTTAACACACAAAAGTGGTAGTCACGCTGGGACACCGCATTCTGTTTAATTAACACAGCTATTTTTTGCAGTGCATTTTTGCACTGTAGAGCATAGTTTCGGAGATATTTGAAAAGTAAACATTGAAAACAGAAAGTCATACTAGGGTGGAAAAGTGAACTTGCCAATCCGAAATACTGCACAAATGAAGCTTGCTACTAAAAAGAAATGTCACAAATAAACAATATTGCAGTAAAGAATGACAGTAAATTCCATCATGTAATTTTATTTGGAAGTCGTTTGTAGGTCATTTGAAGGTCCTAGAGAGCATTGCTTTGCCCGTCTGAGGGTAGCTTATATGTTGATGATGTGTCCCCTGTAGTTGAGTGGTAACGCTCGCTTCCTTCTAACCAAAGGGCCCCGGGTTCGATTCCCGGTGGGGACAAATGTGGTTCTGAACCCACGTTAAACTGTATGTCCCATCGTTAGAAGCTCCTTAGCTCGTTTAGTACGTTAATAATAACAACTCACTCACTCACTCACTCACTCGAATTTTGATGTACCCTGATGGTGATTGAACCTAGTACCCTTGAATTACTGTACTAGGACTCTATCCACTATTCTAACGCACCACGTAGTGAAAAAATTGACAAACGAAATCCATATTACAAAGCAATACACAGAACTACAGTATGTTACTGCCCATTTTCACGAATATGAATGGTGCACAAACAAGTGACCCAACCCATCGAACAACAGTACTTGAAGAGGGGAGTGCACAATTGAAAGGAATCTAACAAAACAATTACACAATAGAGGATGTCGAAGTTTTGTCATCTATCACCCAAAAATATAAAGTTTTATATTTGTCAAAAAATATGTTAAACTTTGAAAGTTACTACCTAAAGATATTTTTCTACGCACGGAGGACAGGACTATGAACATTATCTGTCTCACAGAGCCTGAAAGATACGCCACTGTCTAAATGATAGAAGATAACCAGAGACAGACTTCAAATTTCGGTTCAGTCGCCTCGACTGACTTTCAATCTTGAGACTACAAGTTTCTTTTATGTTAATTGTACACTGTGTACAATCTGTAAGGCAAACTACAGCCTACAGGTAAACATTGACTTACTTCAGATTTAAACTTAGTTACCAGGATTTATACAGAGGTTTTCGATTTATTAACGCCAGATGTGTATGGCACACTAGGGTATGTTTCTTTCTCTTTCGATTTTACTTAGTGTAATAATACGTCATTTTGTACGTTAATAGTTAGGTGTGCGATACTAACAGTGCTTTACCTTGGAAGTGTCCTCACTTAAGGGGAACTGAGCAAGTATTAACACCCACCTAGTGGACTACCTACTTTGATTGCGGGGAACTCAATTTATATGGTCGGCTAACCCTTTTGATGATACTTGTTCAATATGAGTCTTTTGTATGTAAATACATTGGTGTGTGATACTCATAACGTTTCGTTTCTTGGAAGTGTCCTCACTTTAGGGGAACTGTGCAAGTATTAACACCGATCCAATGGGCTATCCAATTTGATTGCGAGGAACCGTCTTACTTCCCCACAAGGCATTACAATTGTGATAATCTCAATGTTCTTGAAACCTGTACTTCTTTATGAGCCATAATACTTACCTTGGCCTGAACCTTAGATGTCTAAAGGCCATAAAAATTAAAAAATACGTACTTATATTGTCATTATCTATGGAGAAATTTAATTGCTTTTCTCTTTTCACATTTATCCAGAAGGCATCTTCAGGTTATCGGTAAAGTTAAAAGCAGAATTTAAATTTTAAAATACCTGCTCCATTTCTCAATCCATTTACATTTTCAAAAACATGTATCGGTAAAGAAGAAAGATCGTTTTTCACGTTAATTTGCCTTGCGGAAAGGGCGACAAGAACTTAATGACTAAATTTCTCCGTGCCTAGCGAAGACAATATGGGATCGTTTAAATAGATATTGTTCTTCTAATGATATGCTTGAACTATGTGTAAAAGCGAATAAAGAACTACATGAGATTTGAATTCCGGAACTTCAATTGAAGACCTGAATTGAAAAACATTCCAAGTCCACTTTTTTCGTATTTGCATATTTTCTGTTCGTCCGTATCTATGTTTCAAGGGCTATCAACTTGCATAAATATTACATCCTAATCCAACCACAGAAAACCTTTCTTAAAATAAATAATTTCCGCTGAATAGTATAACATATGAATATTTCCGAGTATTTTTCTTTCCTCCTGAAAAATATACTGCGGTGGACTTGGGATGTTTTTTAATTCAGGTCTTTATTTTATATGGTCGGCTAACGTTTTTGATGGTACTTATTCCATACATGTCATTTTTGTGTCTTGGAAGTGTCCTCACTTTAGGGGAACTGAGCAAGTATTACACCTATGTAGTGGGCTACCAACTTTGATTGCGGGCAACCGTCTTACATCCCCATAATGCATTAGTAAAGTGAACATATAAATGTTTTTGAAAGTTCCACCTTTTTATGAACAATAATACTTTTCTCGGCTTGAATCTCAGATTCCCATCAGTGAAGTTCAAAGCAGAATTTAATTTTTTAAATACCTGTTCTCTTTCTCAATGTATTTACATTTGCAAAAACAGGTATCTGTTAAAAATAAAGAACGTTTTTCAAGTTAATTTGCCTTACAGAGAAGGCTGACAAAAATTAAATGTCTAAATTTCTCCGTGTCTACTGAAACAATATGGGATCATTTAAATAGATACTTATTGTTATTTTAATGATATGTTTGAAATGCTAGTAACGTAAACCCAAACTGAAGCTTCTTTCTCTTTTGATTTTACTTGGTTCGTCTGCCTGTAATGCCTAACAGAACAAATTACACAGTAGAGGAGGTCGAAGATTTGTCACCAATCACACAAAAATATAAAGCTTTTAAATTTACTAAATTTAAGTTAAATTTTGAAAGTTACTACGTAATGATATTTTTATACGCCCGGAAGACAGGGATTATGAACAATACCTACCTCACTAAAGTCTGTAACGTACGCCACTGCCTAAGCGATAGAAAATAGACAGAAAGGGGCTTGAAATTTCTTTCCAGTCTCCTCTATTTTTTCCGCTTTCAATCTTAAACTACAATTTACTTTTATGATAATTGTGCACTGTGTGCACTCTGTATGGCATACTACAGCCTGCAGGTAAACGTGGACTTACTTTACATTAAAACTTAGGCACCTGGATTTATTTATACAGTTGTTTTTCATTTATTTATGCCAAATATAGGGATCTATATAGAGTACTACCGTATGTTCCTTTCACTTTTGATTTTACTTCGTCCATCTCCTTTTTTGTATATAATTACGTCATTTTGTAAGTGAATACGTTGGTGTGTGATTACTAACAGTTTTATGTGTTGGAAGATACCTCACTTTAGGGGAACTGTGCAAGTATTGTGGGATACCTAACTAGTAGGATACCTACTTCGATTGCGGGGAACCTTCTTACTTCCCCACAAGGTATTAAAATTGTGATCATCTCAATGTTTTTGAAACTTACACTTCGTTATGAGCCATACACTTGAACCTTAGATATCCAAAGAACTAACTCTATGGCTTATGGAACTCGCAAGTTCATCGCCGCAGAAACAAACGTTCGCCATTGGACTCTATCCTAAGCAATATCAAGCAAGTTTTCATCACGAACACTAACTTCTCGCAGATCTCTTCTAATATTGTCCTATCAACGACGTCTCGGTCTTCCCAGTGGCCTCCTTCCATCTGGTCTTCCAACCAGGATAGAATACAATCTTCGCTTTTCCCCCATCCGAGCTACGTGACCTGCCCACCTTAGTCGTCGCGATTTCATTATTTGTACAACATCTGGTGAATCGTACAGCCCGTGGAGTTCTTCATTATGCAGTCTCCTCCACTCTCCAGTCATCTCGTCGCGTTTCGGCTCGTATATCTTTCTCAAACCCTTATTTTCAAATCCACGTAATTTATGTTCATCTGCTAGGGTCGTACTCCAACTTTCGCAACCGTAAAGTATTACCGGCAGAATAACCGTTCTGTATATTTTTAATTTCAATTTCCTTGACATTAATCGCGATGTTAGAAGTTTCTCGACTGAATAGAAACATGCGTTCCTCGATAGTAAGCGACTTTTTATTTCTTCCGTGACCTCATTTTTGTTTGTTACGTATGCTCCCAAGTATTTAAATTTGTTTACTTTCTCTATGACTTCATCCCTAATTCTTATATTTTTATTTCCTTCATTCCCCGTGTTTCGGATTATCATGTATTTTGTTTTATCTAAGTTTACCTGTAGACCTATCTCATCGGACGCTTGTACTAAGGCATCGGTGTTGCTTTGTAGTGCATCTATATCATCCCCTATTAAATCTACATCAACCGCGTATACAAACAGTTGATTCAAACCATTCAATGATAGTTCCATTTTGTCCCCTTTAAATTTTAAAATCGCATATTCTAACGCAAAGTTAAACAGTAGTGGGGACAAGGCATCGCCTTGCTTCAATGCGTTACGAATCTTGAAACTATCTGACATATTACCTATCCGTACTCTGCTTATGGGGTCGTTGAGAGACATCTTCACTAGCTGAGCCAATTTTTTCGGAATTCCAAATCGTATCAGGATACTGTATAACTTTTCCATTTTGATAGAATCATATGCTTTCTTAAAATCAATGACTAGCTGATGAACCGTCCCACTTTATTCCCATGTCTTCTCCAAAATTTGTCTCAAGGCAAAAATCTGGTCCAATATGGATCTATTTCTTCTAAATCCACATTGGTGACTTCCAATTATTTCATCTACGTTTACACTAAAGCGGGTTAAGAGAATATTACTTAATACCTTGTAACAGGTTGAAAGTAACGAGATTCCGCGGTAGTTATTACAGTCCGACTTATCGCCTTTCTTGTAAATCGGAACTATTATTGATGTTTTCCATTCCTTTGGGAGCTCCTCCTTTCTCCATATAGCACTTATCAATTTATGTAGTTCCTTGATTAGTGCCGTTGCTCCTGCTTTAATTAATTCGGCTGGGATATTGTCTATTCCTGGTGATTTGAAATTTTCCAATTTCTTTACCGATATCTCGATCTTGCTAGGTTCGGGAATCCACGGTTCTGCAGTAGGATTTCAAATTCCTCTGTTTGTTCCCCGTTGTGTACATTAAGAAGTTTGTCGAAATAGCTTTTCCACACATCGACAATTTTAGTCGGATCAGCCTGAATATCTCCACGTTCATTTCTAATCATTCCTAACCTCGGCTGGTAACCTTTTCTTAACGAGTTTACTATTTGTATAGATCTCGTATGTTATTTGTCTTCTGCGTCAGAATATCTCCTGAATTCTGAATATCTTCAGAAAATCTCCTGAATCTTCTGCGTCAGATATACTCGCTTTTTGATTCTGAATCCGAGTGTGGCGTTTCGTTTCGCGTTACTGTAGTGGTTGGTATTTGCTTCGCTTTTATTACTTAGCCATCGTTGCCTTGCTTGTTTTCGTTCCTCATCAAGCTTAAGGCATTCTTCATCAAACCAAGGTTTGTTTTTCTGTTGTTTCTTCTCAACTACACGTTCTTTCGCTGCGCTCTTAATTGTTTCACGAATTGCCTCCCACATCTTACTTACATCAATTTCATTATTAATATCTTTACTCGACTCGGCTAGGATTTCGGACCTATTTGAGAGTTCGAGTTGGTAATCTGCTTTGATGCTCCGATGATCAGAAATTTAATCGTGTAACTTCGAATTTCAGTTGTTTTGAGTTTTGATCCCTTGCTTTCTCTGTTCGCGATGCATAACTTGTCCCTTACTTTTATGATCACTAATTGATGGTCGGTGTCACCTTCCGCACCTCTGTACGACCTAACATCCATTATATTGGTGTGTCACGTCTGGTTGAGAGTTTTGCCGCCCGGAAATACCCATGTGTATTTGTGTATGTCTTTGTGTTCAAAGTACGTGCTCTTTACCAGTAGGCTTTTCGAAATAGCGAAAGTTAACAGTCTTTCACCATTGTTGTTGGTCTTTTCCTGAAGGCTGTATTTACCTATACCAGGTCTATATTTTTCTTCCCTCCCTACCTTTGCATTGAAATCACCCAACACAATTTTCGAATTAGACTTCGGTAATCAGTCTTACTAGCTCATCGTAGAATATATCTATGTCGTTATCAGTAGCAACCTCGGTCGGAGCATAGACGTTTAATAAAACCGTGTTGCCCCATCGAGGACGTATCGTAACGTACGACAGTGTTATATGCTCAGGTTATAATATTTTAAATTTAATATTTTTAAGAGTTTTGACCAACCGTGTAGATATAATTTACACAAGTTTATAAGTTTTCAATTTGTATTAGATTTAAGTTTTATTACGAGTATGAATCATGACAATAGATTTTGCATCAAGGCCCCAAGAATACTTATGTAACATAGGAACGTGCCAGACGTGACAGTAACACCATTTCCGTTCTCAAATTATATTTCTAAATTATGAACAATTCGTATGACATCAGATCTAACCTTGACTTACAAGAACATTGAAATCCAATATAAAATACCACGCGATTCCAGACATCATGGACACCTAATAACGTCAATAACAGGAAATGTTTCAGACTTAACCTTCAATTTACACCCTCTCAGAAGATGAGCTAATACAGCCTTGACTAAAGTGAAAATGTCACACGAGAACACAAAATGTTAATTCTTTCTTTTTCGTAAACAGCCATATAAAAACTAAGTGTAAATCAACGACCGAGACCAGTCTCTATCACTCACTCATCATCTACAACTCATTCGTCAAAATTGTGACAACAGAGACTATCAGAAGAACTTATAGTTTTGACGCCAAGAGAGAAGACATCTTTAACTGAAATTTATACTTCATCTTCGATCTGGATTTAGAAAAGAACTTAAAGGTTTAAACACGATTAAACCAAACTCATCGAACAGTGACAGTTATTTACCAAGTGCATCTTCACAACCTAAATTCGACTTAGAAAATCACAGGTACGTTGCCAGCTCTAAAAAATTGTATAAAATGGTATTGTATTAGTTTTGGTTAGGGATGGTACTTGGAGCCTTGACTTGCTTTGTTTAGATTAACTTAGTTTAACTTAACCTTTGTAACGTAATTTAGATTTAATATTCTGATTTTGTTTTATCTTGCTTTAGCTTAAATTTGTGTTTTAACTTCAACTGAAGTCATGATTCATACGCCGTCCCAAATTCATATAAATTCTTGTTAATGTTTAGATTAAGAATGTAACTCCTTCAGACATGTCCAGAAATAAATGTATATTAAGTGTCTATCAGAATTTCACATAAACTCCCACGTCCTAAAGAGAAGGCGACAGCCGCCTTGTACTTAGGTACTATTCCGGAACTTCAACTCTTCCCACAAAGCGCGATACTTTTAGATAAAAGTAACCACTCGCATACGCCCTCTTAGCATTTATAACGACCCCCGAATCCAGTCCGTTATCATGGTGTTCGGCTTCATCTAAGAATTACCATTAGACCGACCCAGGGCGTTATCATGGTATATAGGCGACCGAGATTGTTTCTGACAATCAAGTGTTCGATTCCGACTTGCACGTAATCCCAACATTCGTCCCGCGAATAATGAACTTAATTTTACCACAAGTACTTATGTATGGAAAGACCAAAACCTACACCTCGTAATATTCCCTATAATTTACGCTCGAGAAATATTGCCTTAGAACCTCAATTAGAATTAAATCAACCTCAGCCAGAACGTTCTCCAGTCAGGTCCATAACTTTTAGCGATTCCGAACTTTTTCCCTATCATTTAGACACAGATTCTAATAGTACACATTCAGGTTCCCATTCAGCTCACGACATGGCAACTCAGGACCCACCACTCGTAGTTTTACCATCACATTACCCGTTCCCCAGATTCAACGCAAAAACGGATAATATTTCGTCCTTTTTAAGATCATTCGATGATTTAGCCAAAAACACATACGAATTCTCCGACGAGAAGTGCAAACAAATACTACCGTCTTTTTTCAGTGGCAAATCGAGGGATCATATCGAAGTATTAATCAAACGACATGCATTAAATACGGGTACATATGCTGAATTCAAAAAGAAATTGACTTCACATTTTAGGAAACCAGGCTCAAAATCAGAAATCGGTGTACTTCTTCGCGAACGACAACAGCGCCCACGTGAATCCGTCACATCATATGTCTTAGATATGGAATCCTTAATTTTAAAATCAGAACAGGACATACCAATGGAAACAGCATTAGATTTGATAGTTCAAGGACTACGGCCCTACTACATAGACAAACATGCAACCACTGTCTTTCAGTCAATTTCCGAATTACTACAGGAATTGGTAGCACTTGAAGCAGGTAGATATAAAGTACAGAAACGAATTCGTGCCATCAATAACAAATGTCGCAAACACAAAAGCCAACATAGATATTCTTCCATTTCTTCATTGCCATCTACTACTAGTACAACTTCGTCCACGTATTCTTTAGATTCCGAAACAGAAGAACCTACCGCCCGTCACACTAAACTCAAACACGAACCATCGTCGGACGGCATGCAAACACTTAATGCCAAATTCAAGAAATGTCATTTGCAAGCGAATATTCGATCTCAATCTTCTAATTCTAGACCGGCGCGACGACAGTACCAACCAAACAGCACCACGAATAACTATAGTAGAAACAGACAGTATTTCCCTCAGAATAACAATAGTAGAAAAGGTTATGGCAACAATAGGTTCCCTAGACAATACTATAATAGCAACAGGCAACGCGACCGCCACACATACGTGAGACCCCAGTTTCAAACCCCGCAACACCAGCGATACCCAAACCAATATTAACAGCGCCGAGGAAACAAACAATTTCCGCAACAACAACAGCGTTATTACGGTAAGCGCCAATATACGTCTCCTCATTACAACAATCGGTACAGGAATCAATATAGGCAACCCGCGACACAATTCGATCCTACCTCTAGTCAAAACTACAACTCGCTACCGCCACAAAACAGATATTACAGTCCGTATGTGCAACAAGGTCACACGTACATGACTTCCAGCTCACAACCTCACTCCGATTACAGTCAGCATTACATTTCAGGTGAACATTTAAACGACGAGCTCCAGTGACAGACACGAAGTATGTCTCTGGTAAACGGCATCCGGCTTATAGAAAAAATCTTCGTACTAAACTTATTGTTTATAAGAATATCCCGAAAATAACAGTACAATTTCAACGCTATAAATAGGATGCATTACTCGATAATGGCAGTCAGATAAATATTTTGTGCAAAAGCGTCGTCAAAAACAAGAAATTGATCAGATATGGTTCACTTAAACTATCAGGTATTACGCAAATTCTTCGTACTTCATGAATATGTAGTATTGCCAATTCAAATTGAAAATAAGATGTTCAAAATTTTATTTTAGTTAGTAAAAGACTTTAGCCCTAAGATACTTCTTGGTAATTCATTTTTAGACGATCATAACGCATTTTTAGACTACGAAACGCATACACTTACGCTACAGCATTTCGGACGCATTCCTCGAAAAGAAAATACAGTAAAATCTCCAACAAATTGTTTTTGTCAAATTCAATCACGGAAACATTAGAGAAACAATTTGATCCATATTTTTCTACAAAAAGGCGCAAATATTTTTGCCACCCAAATCAGTTATAAATGTTCCTTTAGGTCTTTTCGAACCAAGGACAGAACATGAAATGCTACTAGAACCAGACTTTGATTTAGCAGCTAAATTCCAAATTTTAATACCACGTTCTTATTGTCGAAACACAATATGATTCAAGTCACAAATCCAACTGATTCGAAAATTGTATTACCTAGACATTCAATTTTAGGTAAGACACAGAACGTTCACGAACAAATTGAATCAGAATGTAATTTAACATTAACAGAGGATAATATGACAGAAGAAGACAAACAAAATTTAGCATTAGACAGAGCCTTGTTCAAATAGTTACTTTGACATTGGAGATCAAACACCTCCACATGTCAAGGAACAAATTTTCCAACTTTTATACGAGTACGCAGATTGTTTTGTTTTTGATGAAACAAGAATTGGAAAAATTCGAGACTTTCAGTATAGAATCGTGACTAAATCAGATGTCCCATATTTTCGTAAGTCTTATTCCGTCCCAATTGCCTTAAAAGAACGTGCACAGGAACATATCAACCATCTTTTGAAACGAGACATTATTCAGCCACGCCAATCACCCTACAACAACCCCATCATGTTCATACTTCAGCCTAATAACAGCATCAAGCCAATTCTAGATCTGAGGTCTCTAAATTCGAATCTAGCGCACCTGGCTTATCTGGAAAGAACTGGTATTCTAAACTCGACCAACGCGGAGCATTTTTACAATGCGAACCTCACCCCTCAAGCCGCAATTACACTGCTTTTAGTTTAGAATGCATGCCGCAAATGCGATTTAAACGACTTCCCCTCGAAATGTCTCAGTCCCCCAGCTCATATCACCAAATCATGACTAGTACAATTTCTCATATAGCTCCCAGTCACATAGCTTGCTATATTGATGACCTTATAATTTCCACTGACACTCCGGAAGAAATGGTCACCATTTGCGCGAAATATTTCAAGCAATCAGAAATAGAGGTATGAAATTTTCCTTACAAAAGACAGAACTAATGAAAACTCACATTGTAGCTCTAGGTTATCATTTATGCAATCACGGATTCTTCGTATCTACTAAAATCTTAGATGCAGTTAAACACTTTGACACACCAACCACCGTCAAAAAGCTTCGATCATTTTTAAGTTTTTGCTCGTATCTCCGACGTTTTACTAAGAGATTCGCCGACATCTCAGCATGCTTATATGATCTTTTGAAAAAGAATCAACAATTTATTTGGACAGACAAGCACACCCGTGCCTTCAAATGTCTAAAGGAAGCAATAATAACAGCTCCCATACTGAAAAACTACGATGTTAAAGATTACACACGAGTTTATACAGACAGCAGTACCACCTCTTTTTCAGGTATCCTCGAACAATGTAGCATCAAAGATGACCCCACCAACGAAAATTCTTGGCGACCTTGCGCTTACTTCTCCCGTAAAATACCAGAAGTAGACCGCAAGAAACCCACCCACTTACTTGAAATTTTAGCCGTTGCAGAGGCCCTTAAATCATTTAGTTACTATTTGTTAGGAAAACCATTCACATTACTTGTGGATTCGAAAGCAATTTCATTTTATACACGCGCAGTTTCTAGATCACCAAAAATTGAACGGATTTTGTCTTATCTCAATGAATTTGAAATCAAACATGTACGCAGCGCCCAGAATAAAGGAGATCCGTTAAGCAGATATGTTACTATGCCAGACAAGTATTCATATGACGACCGCGATATTTCTAAAAGTTGATCACGCATTACATACAGTGCCAACACAAGAAACGTTTCAGAACACGTCCAATTTTAGCAATACGCAAGCTACACACCTGTGTACAATCGACACCACAGTACGTCAAATTCCGGCAAGCACGTCAACACTTTTGAAAGATACCACAATTAGAGACAACACTCCAGTAGCACATTGTAACCTTTTTCAATTTCAACTAAGTCACGCTAATTCGAATAAAAATAAACTAATATTTGTTACAGCAGACGAACACACAGTTCAATGTCTTAAAAACGGAATTTGGAAAGAAACAGCATCGATAATAGACATGAAAGAATTACCCACCCTTCAATCATCAGATCCATACTTTGGCGATATTTACAAATATTTGAATAACGAAATTACGAACCCTTCTCCCAAATTAGTCCGCCAGTCTAAAGCATTCAAGCTTAACAATAAAATTCTATATCGCTTACATCGCTATGCCAATCTAGATAAACTATTAGTTTGTATACAAAGTTCATTGCGCATGAAAATTTTTGAACAACTACACAAACCCGTTCATCAAGGATTTAGCAAACTTTACGATTTTTTCCAGTCACGAGTGTATTTACCAAATTTAAAACCCTTCCTTCAAGACGCTCTTCGTAGATGCATTCACTGCCAAACATCGAAGAAACCGTCTAGAAAACTAGTTCCAACTCCACAACATCACCTTTCGGTTCTACAACCATTCTCCCATATCTTCTGGGACGAAGCCGGCCCACTAACTACTTCTTACAATAACAACAAATATTTCATTGTAGTCACAGACCAAACGACACGTTTTGTTGTCAGTAAAGCTATACCAAGTTTAGAGACTAAACACCTAATTGAATTCTTCGAAAAGGAAATCATTTTGAAATTCGGGGCACCGAAAGTTTTACATTTTGAAAAATTGCCAAGTCATCTCACTCATGAATTTATAAATTACTGTACGAAGCTTGATATTGAAACAAAAACATGTCAACCACAAGGCCACCGAAATATTGGATTATCAGAAAAAATATTGGAACGATCAAACAATCTCTACGCGCTATATGTTTACACGACAGCCGTCTCTGGGATTCATATCTTCCCTTAATTTTATTCAACTTGAACACACAAATTCATTCTACACATAATTTCTCAGCGTTCGAACTGTTACACGCATTTCAACCAAAGTTCCAGTTCGAAACATTACTCGAAGATGCATACACGTGCCCATCGCACGCCGATCGCATTCAATTGGTGAAGAAATTACGAGAAATCGCTCATAAACGATTAGATCAACGTTTTGAATCAGATAAAGCCAGACTTCCACACCGATCGAATTTCAGCCAAATCAAGAAGTTTTAATTTGCAATTTGAAAATTCCGACCGGTGAATCAAAGATTTTCACACATTACTATAACGTACCAGGCCGAATTGCCCACGTTTTAGATAAAAACACCTACATGGTAGAATTTAAGAATGTCAGAAACCAAACCTGCCTAAGTCCTATAGATGTATCACGTTTAAAAAGTTATCTTAAACCAAAACAAGCATAATAAACAATTTAGATTCACCAACGCCTTTAGAGTAAAGAATAATTTTAAAAAAGATCAAATATTATTTAAAGAACAGTCTAAAACCACGCAAACGTAATTTTAAATTAATAATTCGCTAAGCGATTATTTGCAAACGTAAGTATACGACAACCAGACATCTATACGAGTCCGGCAGTTAACGTAATTTTAAGTCACAATTTCATTTTACATATTTGCTCATGAAACATTTCTAGGAATATTCAAAGATACATCAACTCCTTTTATAAGAGCTTACATTAATTATAATTAATTTTCCTACTAGTTATGCAGCGTAGCATACATATGCTTCCATCTTCCACGATATTAACCTATGACAGGACGCTTCCTTTATTTTGCAAAAAAAAGATATAAAGAAATCAAAGGCATAATGACTTCATTTTAATTCCTTCACGAACATTCTACCAAGATTTTAGAGATTTCGGACAACTTTATCCCTTCGGTAAACGTACGCAATAACACATAATCATACAAAAAAGGGAAACAACAGCAAACAAAACAATATTCTCCGACATTCAGTTATCCTTCGAATCATGCAAACATACAGACATACATTTCTCCTCACCTAATCAAGTTGCACCTCACCACACTCTTCCTTTTTCCTCCTCAAAATCCATAACAAATTTCGGCTTCCTCCCGTTTTCCTCCACGAACCTAATTTTATTTTCAAAAAGTGTGTTGAAAAATATATTTAAGGTCGAGATAAACAACTCCTTCACTAAATTCCTTTCAAAATCAAGTACTCCGAATACGCACGCACAACACTCTCACTCGCCGCCGGAAACACGTCACAAAAATTGGCCCCACACTCGACCGCTTCCCGAAAATTTCTCCACCCTTCTTCAAAGACTGCTATTAAATTAGCTTCCCCTCCGTTAGCACTAGCGTCTTCAGCCATCACGATAATACTGATCCCAAAATTACCTTGGACAAATTAATATTCGACTTTTTGTCACCCCAAACAGAAAACAAATCAGTTCCGCATTTCAAAAGTATACTCTAACAAGACATTAAGTGTCATCTTTCTTTGTGAAACTTATCACGAACTCTTCTTTCAGTTCCTTGTATCTCCCCGCACTACATGCGAAAAAGAGAAACACAGCGTTCTCAAATAGGCTTCCTTCCTCTTCTGTATTGTTACATGTTCTTTAACTTCAAACAATACCCACTGACACGATTTCAAACAAGACATCCTACTCTCTTACTATATATTTTTTTTCTTTCTTTTCAAACACGATGAATCTATCACCGCTTCTATTAGGATATTTCATCCAAGTTATCCTCATACTTTTTGCAGTTCTTTGTATGATTTATTTTCATTTTTGCAATACACACACACGCACACACACCACAAACCAACACCTACCAATAAACACAAACATGAATCCACTACCTACTTTAGACAACACAACTACACAAACAAATCCAGTCCCTCACCCAAGAACGAATAATAAAGCAACTTCCCTTTTAACTTCGATACTATAAAAGATTTTACAAATATTTCAGCGACTCAAAAAAAAGCATACTATATACAAACATAACATCATTTAACTGTTGACTTATGATTCAATCTCCGATTCCTTCGCAGATAACTCTCCGGATAACCGTCGAGATCCCGCCATTTCGTCTCGTATGCAACATCGCAGTGTCACTAACATGACGACCACTTTTTGGTTTAAAACATCTACCACCCCGACCGCAGTCGATCACACGAGTACTACCTAAGTGTACACTCATCTTTCCCCAACACCGACTACGATATATATGAATACGTAATATTCAATAATAAAAATAACGGCTTCCAGTAATTAGCCATCCACTTCCAAGATTGCATGCACCCCCTTACTTATTTTGATCTTTAGATATAATGTAAATATAACCATAATAACCATATGCTAGCTATTAGACACTCATATAATCCTTTTTTACATAATATTTTAGACTATAATTTTAATACAGCTCCAATTACTAGTTTTAATCAATTCTCATACCATTTACTCTAGAGAATGCAATGTTGAACTTGTCCTTTGTTTATTTAATTTAGATTACGTAGTTCCTTAGTTCACATTTATTCCATTTAATTATTTCATTTAATCTTTAATTTTAATTCTTTTGTTTACACTCATTCCCCACCCCAATGAGTTCAACCGATCGATATGCACTACCAACACGGAAACTTCAGAACAATTTCACACTATAAAAAGCAGAAGTTCTACAAGTCTACGAACACCATCAGTTCCAAATACTCCATCCACTGCAACCTTAACTCTTCTCTACGAGATTCCTTCTCCTAGATTTCATCATATCCATCTCCGGCTGGAAAAGCAGACAGAATTTCGCCACTTTCATCTAGACACCATGGATTCATTCTTCTAGCAACTTCTCCAGGGATGACATCGTCCAGCGATTATTCCTCCCAAGTGTAACCCCCCAATTTCCCCAGTGTACATCCCAGTGCGACAATAAATTTCCCAGTGTTAAGTGAAATAGTGATAAACGATTCCCCATAATCGACAAATTCACCGAACACTTCGAGTGTAGTGTACATCATCCAAAGTCTTAGTCCATAGACGCTCTATAACTATGAACAAACTATACAAGTGTACATTTATTTCTTCGTCCCCTTCCAGTGACGTCACACCTTTGTTTTGTCATACGTTCAGTGACAGTATGAAGAGAACTTTCAAGAACTTCAACGATTTTACTCATTCTGTTCTCTCCAAACACAACATTAAGAACTTATGGTTGACGATATTATATCAATTATATTTTGATTTTGTTGGACAATTATTTTCACCATTGATGAACAATTTCAACAAAAAACATTTTCTAATTTTCATTCACTTTACTAATGTCAATATTTAAAGGACAATATATTTAAAGGACAATATTTTACCCAAATTTTAATTTTATTCAAGATTCCTTCCAAATAAGAACCCTTATGTTATTGAGTATATCCTTGTGTACCTCCAATGTATATTTTCTAATTCATATGTATGATTTGTTTTGTACACTTTTTGTGCATAATTCTCATGTACTTTATGTATTCTTTATTCCTTTTATAGCATATTTTTGAAACTTCCACAACTATTTTCAGCAGCTGCTGAAGTTTCAAAATTCGGAGTTTGTGTAGTGTTATATGCTCAGGTTATAATATTTTAAATTTAATTTTTTTAAGAGTTTTGACCAACCGTGTAGATGTCATTTATACAAGTTTATAAGTTTTCAATTTGTATTAGATTTAAGTTTTATTACGAGTATGAATCATGACAATAGATTTTGCATCAAGGTCCCAAGAATACTTATGTAACATAGGAACGTGCCAGACGTGACAGTAACACCATTTCCGTTCTCAAATTATATTTCTAAATTATGAACAATTCGTATGACATCAGATCTAACCTTGACTCACAAGAACATTGAAATCCAATATAAAATACCACGCGATTCCAGACATCATGGACACCTAATAACGTCAATAACAGGAAATGTTTCAGACTTAACCTTCAATTTACACCCTCTCAGAAGATGAGCTAATACAGCCTTGACTAAAGTGAAAATGTCACACGAGAACACAAAATGTTAATTCTTTCTTTTTCGTAAACAGCCATATAAAAACTAAGTGTAAATCAACGATCAAGACCAGTCTCTATCACTCACTCATCATCTACAACTCATTCGTCAAAATTGTGACAACAGAGACTATCAGAAGAACTTATAGTTTTGACGCCAAGAGAGAAGACATCTTTAACTGAAATTTATACTTCATCTTCGATCTGGATTTAGAAAAGAACTTAAAGGTTTAAACACGATTAAACCAAACTCATCGAACAGTGACAGTTATTTACCAAGTGCATCTTCACAACCTAAATTCGACTTAGAAAATCACAGGTACGTTGCCAGCTCTAAAAAATTGTATAAAATGGTATTGTATTAGTTTTGGTTAGGTATGGTACTTGGAGCCTTGACTTGCTTTGTTTAGATTAACTTAGTTTAACTTAACCTTTGTAACGTAATTTAGATTTAATATTCTGATTTTGTTTTATCTTGCTTTAGCTTAAATTTGTGTTTTAACTTCAACTGAAGTCATGATTCATACGCCGTCCCAAATTCATATAAATTCTTGTTAATGTTTAGATTAAGAATGTAACTCCTTCAGACATGTCCAGAAATAAATGTATATTAAGTGTCTATCAGAATTTCACATAAACTCCCATGTCCTAAAGAGAAGGCGGCAGCCGCCTTGTACTTAGGTACTATTCCGGAACTTCAACTCTTCCCACAAAGCGCGATACTTTTAGATAAAAGTAACCTCTCGCATACGCCCTCTTAACATTTAACGACCCCCGAATCCAGTCCGTTATCATGGTGTTCGGCTTCATCTAAGAATTACCATTAGGCCGACCCAGGGCATTATCAATAGTCTTTCGTTTACGAACTCTATATTCTGAACCGCCTGAAGGATACTGTTCTTAATGAGGAATCCTGTTCCGAAATCGTGAGACTGTGTTCCCCCGTAGTAGAAAGTGTACTTGTCCTGTGGGATGCTATCTTGACCCTCCCACCAAACTTCTTGTGTCGCTAATATGACTAACTCGTACTTCTCGGTCTCGCGTACCGCCACCTGAAGAGCGCCCAATTGGTATAATGTTCGTACGTTCCACGTTTCTATTCTAAGGTTTTTCTTAATCTTGTTTTTGGAGCCCCCTGAAGGAGCCCAGCCCGGAGATCTGAATGAGGGACTAGTTTACCTCCGGAATATTTTACCCCAGGAGAATCCATGAATCATCTGTTACTATTTCTTGACATATTTTAGCTGTGTAGGGTTGTCAGCTCTACGACTTCGCAGTCAAAGTAGGCATACAAGATGTCGTCCTTTGTCCATCTCTGAGCCTTGCCAATGCTATTTATCTTCAGCCTCAGGTGGTAATGGTGATGCTGCTTCCCCTCACCATGATATTTTTTTGCGGAGTTATCTTCCCCTAGTCTTTGTAGATCCCTCTACTAACTGAAAGGCAGCAGTACTGGTTTTGGTCCGCCCCGGAATATTTCCAGTACCAACCATATCTGGTTGGCATTCCCCTATGCTCCACCTGGGGGGCGCCTGGTGGGAGACCAGTAACTCCAACCCGGTAGATGTCTAAAGGTCATAAAAAAATAAAAATACGCACTTATATATTCAGTAGCTACGTAGAAATTTAATTGCTAAGCACTTTTCACATTTTTACAGAAGGCATCTTCAGGCATAAGTATCCGTGAAGCTCAAAGCTCAATTTCACTCTTCCTCAATCTCTTTACATTTTCAAAAACAGACATTGTTAAAAAAAATGACTGTTTTGCTTGTTCATTTGCCTTCCGGAGAAGAGTGACAAGAACTCAGTTATTAAATTTCTCCGTGTCTAATGAAAACAATATGGGATCAATTAAACAGACACGTACGATTCTTTTAATGATATGTATGAAATGCCAGAGACATAAATCCAAATTGAAGGTTTTACCTCCTTCGTCTGCATATAATGCACACAAGAGAAAGGGGTTAAAAATCGACCTGAGATTTTAATTCCGAAACCTCAATTTATATGCTCGGCTAAGCTTTTTCATGGTATTTGTTCACTACACGTATGCATGTCAATATATTGGTGTGTGATACTCATACCGTTTTGTGTGTTGTATGTTTCCTCACTTTAGGGAAACTGTACAAGTATTAACACCCATCTAGTGGTCTACCTACTTTGATTGCGGGGAACCGTCTTACTTCCCCACAAGGCAATACAATCTTGATCATATCAATGTTTTTGAAGCCTACACTTCTTTATGAACTTACCTCGATCTGAACCATAGATATCTAAAGGCCATAAAATAAAAATAACTACATACTTACAATGACACTAACCATCTACAAATTTAATTGCCATGCCCTTTTCACATTTCTCCAGAAGGCATCTTCAGTCTTAAATATCGGTGAATTTCAAAACATAATTTCAGTTTAAAATGCCTGCTCTTTCTCAGTCTATTTACGTTTTCATAAACAGGTATCAGTAAAAGAAATCGTTTTTCACGTTAGTCTTTTTTTACAAGAACTCAATGATTAAATTTCTCCTTGT
Organism: Lepisma saccharinum; assembly: GCA_022664845.1. Classification (NCBI taxonomy): domain Eukaryota; kingdom Metazoa; phylum Arthropoda; class Insecta; order Zygentoma; family Lepismatidae; genus Lepisma; species Lepisma saccharinum. The sequence continues at coordinate 21,967 of JAGDQP010008881.1, read as the reverse complement.
CTAACGAAGACAATATGGGAGCACTTAATATATACTTATTGTTCTTTCAATGATACGTTTGAAATCCCAGAGACGTAAATCCAGACTGAAGTTTATTTCTCTTTTGAGTTTACTTTGTTCGTCTGCCTGTAATGCCTGAAAGCGCATAAAAATCGAATTCCGAAATCTGAATTTATATGCTAAGCTTTTTAATGGTACTTCATCAGTACCTGTTATTATGTATGTCAAAACATTGGTGTGTGATATCTAACCGTTTTGTTTGTTGGAAGTGTCCTCGGTTTAGGGAGCTGTGCATTGTGCAAGTATTAGCACCCATCTAGTGGGTACCTACTTTCATTACGGAGAACTTTCTTCACACACGTTACTGATGTTTTGTAGTCGTGGGGAACTTCCGGTTGAGGCCCGTGCGCATGCGCATAAGACTTGTTCGTACACACCGACAAAGATGGCGGATGCTCTTACACAAGAAAAACAATTGTGCTGCCACCTGGATCGGAAAACTGGAACTTAGTTACACAAGGTGTGTAGGATTTCGTTTGTTTTTTTTTTCGACCTTTTGGGGAACTTCTCAGAACTTGTTCAAAATATTTTTGTGACGTCAGACAACAATTGTAAACGGTTTAAAATCATTTTTGGAGGAAGTGAATTCCGGGCAACTTCGGCGGTTCCCCTAAATCGAAATTGGTTCCCCACTACAAAGGTGTTAAAACTGGCAGTGTTCCCCGAAAGTGAGCCTCTTGCCAACGCACGCACACACACACATACAAATACACACACAGAGAGAGAGAGAGAGAGGATGTTGTACTGTTTAAATTTGGTTGTAGAAACTGGACATGATCATGAAATACAATTAATCGACGCAATAATCTAACACACTTCTGAGGCCTTTATTCAAATCATATTAAATGTAATGAAAATTCTAGCGCCCCACGATAAAGCTAAAAAGCACGCAAGAATGGACATCACACTTAAAGCAGATACAGTACAGCTCACCTAGTTTCAAAGAAAAATTGACCAGTAGACGGGTTCACTGGGTCTTCTACTCTTTGAATGACTGTTGGCTGGGCTGATTGAATTCGGCGGAAACCACTGAATGGCTTGAAAGATGATGTGCCATTGGCTCCGCCAAGTCAGACACAGCAAGCATGACGTCGCCTTCTGTATATTTCAGTGTTGGACGTAGCTTGGAGCCCGAACCTCCCATTCATACTAGCTAATAGATTCTCCAATTTGAGGATGTCGCCCCTACGTTGGTGAGTCTCTCTGGATTTACATCGCATGTGTGTATATGCGAGTTCTCTGTGTGGCTGTCAGTTTACCGTGCTTGCTGACTATCTACGACCTTTATTTATATGTTTTCGTACGTAGGGAGTATATACACTTCGTGTACATTATCTGTACATTCTCCTGTCAACTGTCAGCATACTATATAAAACATAGGCCTTAATATGTGATGTATGGACGTGTACATTATGTGTACATTTTTCGCTAAGTAGGTTCCTATGGACTCCATTAGAGGATTGCTGTACCATTTTATCAGTTTCTTTTTACACTCTAGTTTCAGATCAATTTGTTTCTCTGATTGGTCCGAAAATTTATATATCTTTCACTTATTTCCCGTAGGTTTTTAATGTTTTAATTGTGTGGTCATCCTCCGACTTCTGCCTCAGCTCTTTTTTTTTTTTATCTTTGGTACATCAATTGTGTCTTCCTCATTTTCCTTTTTGATATTGGGGTTGGCTTATTACCCTGTCGGTTTCTTTGTCCAGCTTCTCTCAATTATGTAATGCCATTCCTGGGTATGCTAATTGATCTTGGTCAAAAAACGGCCGTTTTTATGTTTATCAGGGACAGTTCTTGCAATGGAGTTGACCTCGCTTTTTCTCTTCTCTCTTCACGGTTTCCTTATTGTCCAACCTCCATGTTCTGTATGCAGTCTAAGGTGTCCTCCAGCCCCGGCAGCTCCATGGAGAGTTTTGCTTCAAGTGTGTCCAAATTGTACTAAAATTATAGATTTTACAAGATCGCTTCAGAAACAAGACTTGAACTTAGAAGTACATTTATATAGAACCACCGTTTGCAGTAGTACCAATGGTATGAAGAATTCCACATTTTGTAAAAATGTTTCAGGATAACAGTAACCTTGATCTAGCTGCCCTAGGATAGTAGGACTACAACTATTTCAAACCTGTACTCTTCTGTCATGGCTTCTAGTATTATTATCTCTTACCGTCTCGATAATAAATGAAATTCAAGTTGGCCGTAAGTTTCAGTCAGTGAACAGCCTGTTGAAATTATTCGTAACTCTGTATTACAGAAACTAGGTTATTTACATATTTTGTAAAATATAATAGGAATGTATTTTTATGTGAATTTTATTCATATTATGTTTCTTGAAAATAATTCGTGTAGTAGGTCTTAGTGCTAGTTTCCTCTAGAAGCGAATTAAGATGTCTGCTGTGCGCAATTGCCCATAACTCTTTAGTGATACATGTAAATGCATATTATAATAGTTTATGATTAGCGTCATTTTTCATTGAGTCGTAATAATTATTAATTCTAGTTTAAATTGATATAGCGCAAGCATGTAATGTTCTTTTCCTGCCTGCCAGAATAGTTCATAATGAACAAAAATTAATGTATATTTTTCTTACAGCCCCTTGATATTTTCAATATACACCCCGAACGAAACATCCTGGCAAGACTGACGTGCATGGTCAGACTCGAATCAGTTTAAAAGATATCATTATTTTACTTCATGCTTAACCACAATTGTAGTATTCTTTTCATTTGATACATCTAGTACGATGTCAGCGTGACGTTGTGAGGCTAGTTCCGCAGTGCAACGCAGAACATTTCCTTGAGAATTACGGGGGTTATCCCGTTTTATTCTATTCTGCCCTACTATTAATTTAGTGTTTTATACTTGTATACTTATGGGACAACGCCGAGAAAATGGGACAAGACCAGCAAACTGGGACTGTTGCCCTAAAAGTTTGTTATGACTATCTCTTGCTCTAATTAACAGATTTAGAATTATCGACTTTCTATATGACGAAACTAAGCATGGAAATGTCACGAAAGCAGTTAAATAAGTAAAAGAAAGTATTATATGTCTTTCATATTATCATCCCTTACTGTTGCTTAAACAGCATTTTCGTTGTGTTTTTGTATGAAGTGAAGTCTATTTGAAATGTTGACACAGCGAGAGTTGTAAATTCTGTTAATATATGGCATCACTATACACGACCTTGAGTTGCAATTAAGAGTGATAAGAGGCATGTTTGTTATTTATTATATTTTATGTTATGACAGGAGAAATAATGATTGGGATAGATATTGTGCTTGGGATAGATGTTTAAGAATTCATTTTCATTTATGATGTTGATGACATAATGAAAATTATTAAGGTCTACTATGTAACTGAATATGTAAAAGATGAGACTAGGTTTTCACAGGGAGAAATTAATTAACGTTATAGGAAATTAACGTTTTAATAAACTGACGATTTAAATTTTACCCTATTTTTAATCACTGCTTTGGTTAGGTGCTTCAAGAGTAAATCTTTATTCCTGGTTAGTCACCTTATCAACCAAGTGTCGTCCCGTCGGTGGCAGCTCGTAAGTCCACTAATTATTATGGGCAACTTGACTGTCAATTGTGAAGGAAGTTTAACAATATCCAGAGAATCTTTGATCAGGGATTCGAGACTTTTCAACCAGTTGAGAAATTTAAGTTGCCGTTCCGTATTGGCGGCCGCAACAAGGGGCACGAAAAAGTAAGAAGATGGACAATCCCACAGATATAGTATCAGATGATGAAAATCAGAAAATTGTTGACCCTGAGATTCTAGAGAACGCACACAATACTAGAAGAAAGACACAAAAGCACCGGAAATTATTGGACAAACCAAGGACCGTTACTGGAGAGGAAACTGTCAGCGACTTTCAAAAGTGTACTGAACACAGTTCCAGCATGAGTATGGAAGTTTTGTTTCGCTGGATCAGAGAAAAGGAAGAGAGAAGGAAAGAGGAGGAAGCAAAAAAGGAAGAGAGAAGGTGAGAAAAGGAAGAAGAAAAAGAGAGAAGGAAAGGAGGGAGAGAGAAGCGGAAAGGGAAAAAAGAAGAGAAGAAATAGCAGAGATTCGGAAACAATTGATGGATATGATTAGCTCTATCAAGGAAGAATTGGAGAGTCAAACTACCCAAACAAATGAACTGAATAACAGCCACGAAATCCAACGACAAGAATCTAAGGAATTTATTAATGAGACAAAAATTCAGTTATGTGGGATAGATATCAAACTGTTAACAGCCCAGCAAATGAGAACTATTGAAAAGTTCTAAATTATCTGATAGAGAATATTCAAAACTGGTATTGTCGATAGATCAGAAACAATTTTTTGAAAGATTTAATGAACTTGGCAATCTGACAAGTATTGACCAGAATATAAATGAGAGTGAACTTGAAAGTCAAACCGTTTGTAACAAAAATCATTCCCATGAACTGTGATGAGGTCAGTTGCCTGAGTATGATATGGAGCAAACATTAATTAGTGATGTCTCACGTGATACAATTAATTTTGGGGCAAATTTTCAACTAAATGAAACAAAAGAAAACTCCTACGATGGAAGTAGGATTTTAAAGAACAGAATATTGCTAAACCACAAAGTAAATATAAAAGGAAAAATAAAGGCAACAAACGTAGTAAAGAAGAAAACGGCAAATATTAAGTTCAAACTAGATAAAAACAACGAAGAAAATTTCCCAAAAATGACATGCAAAAGAGGCTATAACGCTAAAACCAGACAATATAGGAAACGGAGATCTAAAGGAAAGAACCAGACATCGAATCCTATGTCTGCCAATCCACTTAATTTGAATTTCTTAGGAAAAAGGATTAAATCGTCTGAAATCAAAAATGACCAACCGATACGTTCGTTGCTAAGCCTATAAATCAACCTAATACTTGACTATCTGAGTAATAGTTTAGGACTTTAGGTGTTCAATATCAGCAGGACATTACATGTAGAGAGACCAAATATAAAAACAAAATGTATTTAAGGGATGTTGTTTCTTAAAACCTCTACGGTCCCAAGAAAAACAATTTTTTTTAACGCCTTCAGTCCCAGCGTCTCCTTGAGGCGACATAAAACACAACAATAACAAATCATTATTATGTGAAAGCACAATAATACTTTCTGTTGTTAGCTGTTCCTATTTTTGAACAAGGTTGGAATTAAGTAGAAAAAAATGTTTGGCGATGTTTGAGTTATTGTGGTCTGAAGGAGCGTACTGAGAATTTGACTTTTCGAGAAGACAACACTTTTGTTGTCCAGACATGGTTAAGATATTATTTTCAAATTATTTTTATTCTAACATTATGTGATTTGTTCATGATATTGAAGTTAAATGTTTGGAGAATATTAACAAATAATCGAAATTTGGAAAACATGCTGGCAAGTAGGGAGAATAGTGTTGCAAACTTTCGTTCTCCTGTAGGAGAAATTGGGTCTCTATGCTTAGTTGAGGAAATGGAAGTATCGTTGCGTTTCTAATTCTAGAACTTACATTTAGAGATTTTATAATTAAAATAAAATTGTTTTATTATTTTACTATTATTATTTATTATAATAATAATATAATAATAATAATATATTTATTATTATTATTATTTTTCTCCCCATATTCAGTTTTTTCTTGAGGTTCCATAGGGCAACAAATGCAACACGCACACAGGCGTTTTGAGGTCGTGAGGAAAAACTACGTGAGCCGCTTCCGCATTGAATAAAACTACACTACATTAGCTCCATCCAGTATTCCTTTATTTAGGGCCTAAGCTGCAAAGACACTTTGTTGGTAAGCTATGCACTTTAATGGTTATTGTTTTATTTTATGAACTACAATTATATCTGTGTGGGGTATTTACTATCTATTTTAATTTTGTTGCATATTCTGCGAAATTCATCAATTGAGGGGTTGATGAGCTTGATGGTGATGTATCGAAATTTGACCTTACCGATGACGAAGATCTAACCTACGTTGACCCAAACCTAGAAATGCCAAATGCGAGCGAGGATGAAGAGGAAGACTATGAAGGTCAAAATGAAAATGACAGTGTTACATGTCCAAGTTCTGAAGTCAAGGAATCAAAAAGATGAAAGATTTGGAAAAGAAAAGAGGAATAACCTAAAATTGTTCTCTGAAATCAGACACACTTATTAAGAGCAGACGATCAGTTGATCAAGTTGTAAGGAATTATGGCATCTGCTGTCATAAAATGTTATGATAAGAAACTTGCTACTCTCGCCTAATCCAAAGAGGCTTCACATCCAATTGATATGTGTCAACGCTGGTCAAAGAAAGAAAAATGTATGAAGACATTCAGCTACCTTCAGTTGTCAAATCGTATTACTAAAGTATGGTAAATGTCAATCTGCTTGGGAAAATATTTGGCTTGTGTAGAATAAACTCGAACACTTCGAATGATGATGCATTTCCTGGCTTCTCCATCGCAGCTTCCTGGATTGAATTTAGGCGAGAGCTAACAAGATTATAAACACCTACGATAGATATTCCAGTGAGAAGATAGAGGATTGGCTTATTGACAATGAGGGACAGGAACAATTTAGTGATCCCAATACAGTCCTCTTCCTATACAATCTAAGCATCCACCTGACAAACTGCGAAGGAAAAATGTCCTTCAACTTCCAGAACTTCCTTCGCAGGTTAAAAAGAACGGATACCGCTTACCAGGATGTTCACCTAACTCTGACAGAATTAGATGTTCCATGTGTAAAACATTCCTTTACCTCCAAGAATCGAGAAAACCTTTTCAATTGTATCATCTGCTCTAAATAAGCATTGCGGGTAGGGTCTAAATATTAAACACCAATATGCAAACTGCAAGGAAATGTATAGTAAGATTTATCACAATCTGTACTGTAAAATACATTAAAATATACTCTAAATGTACTCATGCAACTTAAATTAAACTGTATTCTACACACTATCAGCCATTAAAAATAGTTACTGTCGTAAACAGCACTAGTTTTATGTAAAAATGAACGTACAATTTAGAATTGAGTTCATGACACATGTATACGTTGGAGACCCAATGTCTTCTCTAGGAGACATGCAAATCTGAATAAACCACGTGACCTAAAAATTAAAAACTGGTATTTTTTACATCAAGGAAGGTAGTAATGAGAATTCACAAAGAAAAAGTAATTTTCGCAAAAGTTTTTTTTTCCTCTGGGACTGAAGGACTATTGAATTTCATGTCGCCTGGAGACGACGCAGGGACCAAAGAGGTCAAATTTAAGTGTAAAAACCTCACACTCCAATGAAGAAAATATGATAGTAGAAAAATGTATAGACATTGGTTGAAACGAAAGGAACAAGTGAAAAGAAGAGGGTTAAACTTTGGGAACGCAGGATATTACAAAAGTAGAGGAAAGACAAAGTAATCGAATGTATAGAAGAATATTAGTAAAGCTAATTGTGAAAAAATATAATCTACTAGCAGAGGAAAATGACAATGGATATTCATAAACTTTTGTAAGTATAATAATGGCTAAAACAACGTTAATATATTATAAATCTATAATAATATATTATAAATCTATAATAATATATCTTTATTAGTGATATCCCCTTATTTTATAGATTACTCTCCCTATTCAATGAACTAGACATCACTTCCAGTTACAATGTATATTAATTTTGAGGGTTACTGAACGATTGAATGTATAGTTTAAGTTTCATTTAGCTCTTTAAGTTTCATTTAGGCTAATGTAAAATAGGCTAAGCTGTATTTGGATAATAAATAAATAAATAAACATATTGATAACTAACTTTTACTCGAAGTAATAGAAATAAAAGATATAAAGCGTATCAATATGAACAAATAAATTATACAAACAAATATTACAATTAATAATATTGATAACTAACTTTTATTCGAAGTAATGGAAATAAAAGGTATGAAGTGTGTCAATATGAATGAAAAAATGTAATCAATCAATGATTATATGCTTAATGAAATTAATGAAATAATCCCCAAGGGGAAAATTAAGTATGTAATGTTAAAGTATAATAATTTTATAGAAATGAAGTGACGATTTTGTTCAAAGGATAGAAGTAATCAAGATAGAAGTAAATGATTTAAACTAAAAGGAAATAATTATATTAAACGAAAACAAAGTAAAACGAATTATTAATGAAGTAATGCAATGATTAATGAAATAAAAATGTAAATATGAAAATTAAAATGCTTACAAATAAATAATTGATTTAAATATCTTATACTTTTGTTATAAAAATGCTACTTTGCTGTAACCTGCAAATTATCAGTTTTATTTTTGGCGAGAGGAGCATATATATTATGGCTATGTCTTGCTCCTATTAACAGATTTAGAATTATCGACTTTCTATATGAGGAGATTAAACATGGAAATGTCACGAAAGCAGTTAAATAAGTAAAATAAAGTTTTGTACATTATCATTCCTTACTGTTGCTTAGACAGCATTTTCGTTTGTAACAAATTTAGATTGTTATATATCTTCTCTTTCCTTTGTATTTTTACTCGCAATATTAACGCTATATGCTCGCCATTTGTTTGCTTGTCTATGCTCCTACTGGCCGCATTGCATGGTGGATTGGCTGTTCGTACGTGTTGAAGTGTAATTGTAAGTGGGTTTGAAATCAATTTTTTTCGTTTTGTTGAACTCCCCACGTTGCTGTCGAATGGGATTGGAGAAGACCCAAGATTTGGCCATCATTGTGTGTAATTTAGTTCAGCTTATTTCTTCTGCAGTTATTTTATATGGTCGTTACTTTGGTGCTATTTAGGTTTGACCGGTTCAACCATAGTACAAGTTGGCCATTTGTTGTCGTTGAGTGCTCTTTCTCGGTTCTGGAGATCGGGAATTGGATTACGTTCGAGAGTGGTATTAAGCTCGAATGTACTTGTATTTAGCCATATTATTCTAATCTGGGAAATATCCTTTATACTACACAGTGACACGGTGGAATTCTATTGGCTGTGAGTATTATTATAAAATTATTAAGTTTATTCTCTATAGTTCATTGTCAGAAATAGTTGTTCAATTTGACTTATTAGATTGTTTTCCTAGCGATAAATGTTCATTGTTTCTACCAAAATTAGTTGGTATTACATTCACCTGCATTAACTAGTTGATACTATCAATGAGTTCTTTAAATTTAAGTAATCTCCTTGGGGGCACCCGGACTAAGCGGTTCGGTCACTCGGAGTTCCATTTAGTATAATCTTTCTTGACATCCTGCACGAATTTATTCATGTAAAATGTCAGGTGGATGTGGAATTCTCGCTTCGAAGGACGGCACTCCTTAGAGACTGCTTGATGCAGTCGTTCTCGGGTCGGGAAGATACTGTGATCATAAGACAGGGTCGGTTCCTTCCTTCATCCGAATATATATTTTAGAGTCACCATTATTAAGGGAGAGTCTGCTGTCCATATTGGTTGCGCCGATTTTTTCATAATTTTCATTAAACCTATCATTCTTTTCGAAATGTATTTTGTGATAGTTTTGAAGCAAGGATTCGTGGGACCCATGAACCCATATAGGTTAAGTTCTTCTTATGTTACACGTTGTGTTTTTATGTGAAGTGCTGACAAACAAGAGTTGTAAATTCTGTTAATAGATGGTATCATTATAGATGAATTTGAGTTGCAATTAAGAGCGATTAGAGCCATGTTTGTTGTTTATTATATTTTATGTAATGGCAGGAAAAATGATGATTTATGCTATTGTGCTTGGGATAGATGTTTAAGAATTCTTTTTCATTTATGATGTTTATGACATAATGTAAATTATTAAGGTTTATGATGTAACTTAATATGTAAAAGGTGAGACTAGGTTTTCACAAGGAAAAAATAATTAACGTTATAAGAAATTAACGTTTAATTAACTGATGATTTAAATTTTACCGCTTTTAATTACCGCTTTCGTTAGGTGCTTCAAATGTAAACATTTACTCCTGGTTAGTCACCTTATCAACCAAGTGTCGTCCCGTCGGTGGCAGCTCATAAGTCCACTGATGGGCACCTTGGCTGTCAATTGTGAAGAAAGTTTAACAATGTCCAGAGAATCTTTGATCAGTGATTCGAGGCTTTTCAACCTGTCGAGAAGTTAAGCTGCCGTTTCAGGTTTCTGCAACTAACTCGGATTAGATCCTTAAGTCTTCTTGCCGAAATTAAGCAGACCAACCAGTGTAGACGCCTAATGCGTTCTCCATTCCATATCTTCTCACCATGGGGCCTGTTAATACCTATTAACTGCACTGTGAAAAAAATCCTAAACACTAATGGAAAAAAACTAGCCAACCTTAGGTGCTTGAAAATTTTCACGAACTTGACTAATAAAAAAAGTCATCGTTCAGATTTCAGATAGTGGGAGCAAGAGAAAAGACAGATAGATAGAGATAGAGAAGGGTGAAGCGAGATTTGAACACCAGCTGATTAGTTAAAGCTCCAGCGTCTTAATGAGTGGACTAAATTTCCAACCATAAGAAAATGCCAGATTAAGACAGTATAAAGCAGTGATTCTCAACATGTGTGCCGCAGAACTTCTCAGGTTTTACCTTTTCTGGGAGAAGTAATTAAAATAATTTCACTCTTTATTTATTTTTAAAAAAAGAATAAGAAATAATATTCATGAGCTTAGAGTTATTTATTTTACAGGGAAATTATTGGGGTTTGTATACGCCTTACAATAAAAGATTTGAGTGCACATTTTTAAGAAAGGGCTTTAAACGCGCGGCGAAGAAGGTGGTTTGGGTTAACATTATTCCACATGTGGAATTAATCAAATCTTTATTTATAGTGTAAATGAAATTTATTTTTAAAGAAAAAAATAGTGACTAAGTCTCCCGCATTGTTGCCAGCTCGTACGTTAGTGTGCCGCGGGAAGGCACTACAAAGGATAGTGTGTCGCGAACAAAAAGATGTTGAGAACCACTTGTATAGAGGTTTAGAAATGCGTTGTGCGAATCCCGAAAATATAACCTACGTTACTCTCACGACTTTCGTCATATTTTATTCGCTTTTCTATTTGTCAACTATAGACCAGAATCCCCATTTATTGAATTAATTTTCAATTCCTATGAAAACATGCGATCAAAACTGGGACACCAAAGCACTTCACCAGCATTAGACTTGTTGTTAACGATTAGAGTCCCTCTGCGCATGTGTACAACTTACACTGGAACTGAAATCTTCCAATAAGGCAAAATAAATTATCGGTGTTTCTCTAGGATTACTGCCGATAACTACAAATGTTGACATTTCTCTTAAACATTACGAAATATATCAAGGAACTTTCCCAAAATTCTAGACAGTGTGCTTGGCAAACGAACATGGATGGGCTGCTTACCAAACCCCTTTGCAGACAGCATGGTGAGTCAAATGTCTGTATCTTTTTTTAATCATCCGATAAAGGACGATTACCGAAAAGCTATAGAGAAACGGTAACTTGAAACGGTTAAATATATTAGACCTGATTTAACCAAGGCCCGTCACCAATCAAAATCTTTTGAAGGGACACCGGTCATGATAGTTGAGGGATCGGATACTTGATCTGATGAAGCATATATTGAGCAAAATTATCACAGTATTATTAAAAATTGATCTACAAGGATGCCATTATTATTTCCAGAAATTTAAGATAGCTACAGTTTTGAATAATCTATTTCTTTATAAATCGAGACAACCAGACCATTGTCGGTTTCGATACCAGCCTGCAATTTCGGTTGCGAAACCAACATGGGAGTTGGCTCAACTTACGAGTACTTATTATAGTCTGATCATTGGAAAATCGAAGCCTGCACCCTTGGAATTCAATCAACACTTCCCTTTACTTGTGTGTGGGAAGATTCTTATATTTGGGCTGATATGTGTACCTATCAGTTTGTTCAGTGGAAACTACTTGTGTAGTTTCTCTAGCTAAAAGGACTTCGCGCCTCATGAATAATTCTGGATCCCAATAGCTTTTTTTAAAGCTCAACTGCTTCTAGGCGCGATATTTTCGATTCCGTATTGTGGCGTTTGTCCATCTCCTACAAGCCAAATTCTATATCGATATTAATAAATAAACGTTTTCTTTAGTTTCTTTGTTATTTGGTTCTTTAATTTCGTTATGAATTGAATCAATGCCTGTGTTTGCTATTGGTGGATTTCTTTCGTTTGACCCAGCATTTTTGTAGAAAATATCATAAAAATGATGATTTCCTTTTCGCTTGTTTATCGTGCGTAAAACTTTTGGAAATGTCCTTAACCATTATGTTTTTTTTAAAACCCATTTGGTTACATATTTTTTGCTAAGTATGGCAAGTGATAAAACTATCTTTTTGTCAACTATTTTATCATTTCCCTAAGTGGCAGATTCTTTCAGGCCGGATTATTATTCTCCATTTTTTTGTGTCTTATAGCCACGATTGGACTGAATACACAAATAAAAAGCGAAGATGGCGGCCAGTGTGCTAGTCGTGCTTGTGAGTGTTCCGTGCGTTTAATCAAAAGGTGTTTCTGTGGTATATCCGGCTGTTTCGTAATATTAAAACTGCCATTTCATCTAGAGATGTGTTTGGCAAATTAGTTGTGTCGTGGTTTAAATATCTTTCATCCCTGGAAGGTGAGTCATTGTGATAAGCAGGGCACCCCGAGTGCCAATTACTACCTCATCCACTATGTCTTAGAAAGCGTCCTAACTGGTCTAATTGGAAGCTAACTCTGTGGCTTCTAATGATCTGTGTGCCATGCCGATTCCAGTGATATATAAATGTGTGGTCCTGTCATGTGTATTACTGTGATATTAATTTTCTTTTTGTTTTGAGGATATTAGAGATTAGTTTTAGCTCACCGTCTTCATTTGCTCGTGACCTAATTCAAAGTGGTACTAGTCTGCATCCTCCACACGGCGGTTGCCAATTGTCCATAGTGTTGCAAACCGTGAAGTAAAAAATATCCTCATCTGTGCAGTGAAAACTCTGTATGTGAGAAAAAGGCGTTCACGAACATAACTGCTCGCTTATTGAGTGCCGACATTTTCCTTTCATCATTGGCAATCTCATCGAGAGCGTTATTTGTATGTCATACACAGCTACGTACTGTCCCATCTCCATACACACAAGATGTTTATGAATGGACTTTTGCTACAAGAAATTTTTCATTTCTCAGTGCTACAGTGATTAAATCACTTCAAGCCAAGACTGGAGTGCTGGAATTTTCTTCAAGTATCCGGTCAAGTCCTAACTCAAGAGGAAAGACCCCCTTTTTTGTTTGTGTTTTACACATCTTGTTCTATGTGGGGATGTACATCTCAATCCATGCCCTACAGCTGTGAATAATACTTCTTTTGCGATTTACTATCAGAACACTCAAAGCTTGAATAACAAATTCAGTGATTGTACTATTCTCTTCATGAACTTTACCAATATGATGCTATAGTTTTTAGTGAAACCTAAATGATAGTATTGGGTTAGCCCATAAGTCTTGGCGTTTTTTTTAAGTGAAAATTTTGCGTGAAATATAAAATGTTTTGGCAATGCATTTTATGTTATTCGATAGAGAATTGTGTGTGCTCTACAAAATAGTGTGTTTAGTTTTTTATGCTGATATACTTTTTGTTATTTTCAAGTTATTAAAATAGAGTGCCAAGTCGACAAAAAAGAGTATTTTCGACACCTTCTGCTTTTTGCGTTTAATCGATGTGCCAAAGTCACAGAAGCTGCTCGAGAGATTTGTGAAGGGTATGAGAAAGAAGCGATGCCTCTTAGGAGGGCTCAAAATTGGTTTAAGCGATTCAAAAACGGCAATTTCGACCTCAAAGACATGCATCGCACAGGACGCTCCGTTCAGTTCGATGAGGAGCGACTGAATCAGCTTATTCACGAAGATCCACGCCGAACGACGAAGCAACTAGCAGAGGTAATGGATTGCTCCTACTACCATAGAGCGTCACCTTCACTCGATGGGAAAGGTTCAAAAGTGGGGCGCATGGATTCCGCATGCTTTGAATGACAACAACAAAAATCAACGAGCCACGATCTCCTCAAGTTTGCTTGCCCGTCATCGGTCAGGTCAACTCATGGACACAAGCAGCGATTGTTCTACCGAATTGTTACCGGCGACGAAAAATGATGCCTGTACGTCAATATGAAGCAGCGCAAAGAACGGCTTAGCCCCGACAAACGGGCGACACCGCGAGCAAAACAAGATTTTCACCAGCGCAAAACGATATTGTGCGTATGGTGGAACTGGGAAGGCATGATCCTCTATGAATTGCTTGATCGGAACCAAACAGTGAATGCGGAACTTTACGTCCAACAAATGCAGTGACTCAACAACGCTTTCCAGCAAAAAAGACCTGATCGGCGACATGGCGTTCTTCTGCAACACGACAACGCCCGCCCTCACATCGCCAATATGACCAAGGAAGCCATTGAAACGCTTGGCTGGGAAGTGCTGCCACACCCTCCGTTTCTCCCGACTTGGCGCCTTCGGATTTACATCTGTTCCGATCCTTCTCGCTGCATTGCGTGGCGTTTCGTTCAATAATAACGTGGAATTGAAGGCTTGGCTGGACGATTTCTTCGAGTCGAAACCAGGTGATTTCTACCGTCGAGGCATTGAACAGTTTGTTGAACGTTGGAAAGAAGTTTTAAACAACAACGGAGAATACATTAGTGATTGATGTATTGTTCATACCTTGTTTATTTTTGTGGAAACCTAAACTTAAATAAAAACGCCAAGATTTATGGGCCAACCCAATATTTTTGACACTGGAGTTCCTATATTATCAGAGTTTAATATTTTTCGTAACGATCGCCACTCCCGTGGTGAAGGTATTATGATAGCAATTAATAGTAAGTGGTCCTGTAAGCTTAGAAACGATTTAAATAGAAACTGCGAACTTATATGAGTTGAAGTATAACTTACAACATGCAGATCAGTTGTTTTTATCGACCTCACAGCAATAGTCCACTTGAACTTTTATTGGAATACCAGAATTCACGTCTAACTGCTATGTCACATGGTGAGGTAATATTTTTGGGAGACTTTAATCTTGCCATTTACTGGGTAGATTGCAAACATGGTGTACGAAAAGATAATAACAGGACTTGCTTCATAGATAATTTTATCCATGGTCTGGATTAAGACAGTATGTTGAACACCGGAAAAATAGCAATTTAGATTATGTGTTATCAACTTTGACGCTTGTAAAATTACGCCCTCTAGGAATATAGTCTCATTCGACCATGAGTCACTTGATATTATGTTCACAGTTCCCACTTACTCCCAGTCCGCGAGGAGTTTTTGGCAGGCCTTACAGTCTTCATTGGAGGAAAAGAAATTGGTCTATTCTTCGTCACGTAATTGACCTTTTGCCATGGAGTTCTTGCTTACCTGGTAAAATTCAGATGGCTACTGATACATTTACTGATTTTTTGCTGGCTATCATACGAGACTATGTTCCTAATAAAAAGAGTCGTTCTTCTAAATATCTTTGCTGATTTGATCATGAAATTAAGGCGGCCCTTTACAATAAGAAAAGAGCTTGAGAATTGTGGAAAACATTTCCAAACGAATATACGCATGACAACTTTAGATTATTTCGGAACTCTACTAAAATCTTTGACGAACTAAATATAACGAGTACATGCAAGGTATAACTAACAACATTTGTATCAATCCTAAAAGGTTCTGGTCACTAATTAAGCAGAAAACCAGTAGTAAACAGGTCCCAGTGGAAATGATATACAAATATTTAGCTGCTACTGGGTCTGCTAGAACGCATTCGCTGAGTTTTTCAATGCTAACAGTTGTCAACTACTGTCGTTCCTGATATTAGGTCTGTAACAAATGGGTCCTTCACAACCATCAGTACAAATACACTTGAAGTTTATAGCTTGCTAGTATCCCTTTCCCACCACAGAGCTTCCGGTTACGATTCTATTCCAGCAGTTTTTCTAAAGAATACAGCTACTTCTTTAGCTTATCCTTTAACGTTTCTTCTGAATAGGTGCTTTTCAGAAGCTTCCTTCCCCTCTATATGGAAGAAGGCCAACATCGTACCCATTCCAAAGTCAGGCAACAAACATTTGGTCACTAACTACAGACCCATATCTCTTTTGCCTGTCTTGTCCATCATCTGTGAAAATATTGTTAAGAATAGGCTATTAAAATTCACTTTTCCGTACATCCATCCTGCTCAGCATGGCAGTTCCTTCCTAACCAATCTGTATTCTCCAGTGACACGTCATTAGTTGCCTGTCGAATAATACACAACTTGACATCATATTCTTTGATTTCACAAAAGCTTTTGATTCGATTAGTCAAACTCATATGTTACATAAACTGTCACACAGATTTAACATTCACATTCGATTCTTATCCTTAATTAAAGATTACCTAGCTGACCGCCAGCAATGTGTTGTTCTGTCTGGTGCTTTCTGTTAGTGGTGTACAATTACATCTGGAGTACCATAGGGTTCCGTCCTCAGATCTTACTTTTTGTTCTTTTCGTGGACGACCTAATGGACCACTACATTGAATCTTCTAGCAACACTCTTATGTATGCCGATGACTGTAAACGTTTAAGAGAAATTAAAACTCTTGGTGATGTAACGCAACTGCAGTCGGATATTGTAATTTCCTCTTCGTGGTGCGATAAATAGCAGTTCAAAATTAACACTGATAAATGTACTACCCTCACAATTAGTCTTAAGAAACGTTCTCTTCAAAGTTCGTATCATCTTAACACAACGCTTCTGGCCAAAGTTTCATCACATAAAGTTCTTGGTGTTTTGATCGACTCCAAGCTGACTTTTGAAGATCATGTTACAAAGTTAGCCATGAAACTTCTAGATTTACTTCATAGATTCGTTGATTTGAAGGATCCTACAGCACATAGTTTATTTTACAAGAGTTACATATTTCCACACCTTGAATATTGCTCTCCTATCTGGGCTATGGTGTCTCCCACAATGCTGTCCAAGGTTAACAGTCCGAGTTTTGAACTTTATCTTAGCCATCTTTCGCTTTCGTGTCCCATCCACACGCAATTTCAGCAAACAACTCTTAGAAGTCCTTCATATTAAACCTCCTTTAGCACGTACAGAATGTATATAATTACATAATTTCAAATACCTGTATAAAATTGTTAATGGACATTTCAGATCTGGCGATATTCTTCACGAGTTGTTTCTTCGAGTTCCTGTAAGATCCACTCGCAGTAATGACCTGTTTGCTTTGCGAACACCCAGACCTGCTATTGTACAGCGTTCTCTAATTTACAGGTTGTCATCTCAGTATAACAGAGTTTCAAGCCATCTTGATTTTACTCTACCATATAACCACTTTATTAAAATTATGGTATCGATATCCGATTTAAGTTGAGATAATTATTATTTTTTCTGTGTGTTTTGATATTATTCTTTCTGTTAATGTATTTGTTCATTTTTATATTATTTTGTATTGATTGTTTACCTTTACTGTTTGCCAACTCAGAGTAAAATGGTCATAGTGCTGCCTCTGGGTTCTTGTTAATACATAAAAATAAATAAATAGATGTCGGTGGAGAATCTTTGTTACGCTATTTGTTTTTGGAAGCTGTGTGGAATTTTGTTCTTTTAATTTTTATTTTCTTAAACTTTTTTGTGTAAATTGTTTTATAAGGATTTGAACAGACCTCCATGGTGTCTAACCTGTTTTTGTACTTTTATAACGTCAAACCATCCCTATATTTTTAGGATAAGTTTGCCAAGTTCCTGTGTCGGTATTAGTTGTTTGCCTCAGGCGGAAATCGACTTAATGTTCTCAGAGTTCTTGCTGTGTTAGCCACGCTCTTTTTTATTGAACAAAGAAGTTAAGTTGATGGTGTAAATTGATGGATTAAGTTGATGCATTAAAATTTTATCAAGTATATGTTTGACCTTTAATTTTCATACATGTAAGAAAAGTATTGGTAGGGAGGCTAGCAAAATTTAGAGGGACTGCTACGTACTTGGTCAAACTCAGAACTAATGAGAATATCTTCTTGAGTCTACAAGAATCCATGATTGTTCCCGCTTGAGATCTAGTGTACTCTCTATTGTTAAGAATCGTACATTTAAAACTAGAGTTTTATAGCGTTTCAGATGAGTACTTCTGTGAGTGAAATTATATAACGCAGTAATTTGATCGTAATATTTGGAAGTGGGTGTTGCGATTTTTCGGGATGATTGTTGTTATATCAAGTGAGGGTATGGGTTTCCTAGGTTAACCTTGTGCTGTGGTACATTTAGTTCTAGCTCCTAATATCATCTGTTGTAACTTGAAAAGCTGAGCTCGCACCTACTTGTTTGTGCTCCATTACATATTATATAGTAAAGGTACTATATAATTATTAGGCATCTCTTGTCTAAGAAGCGAGTTAAAATATCCGTAAGCTTATTTCAAGCATAACAAATAAACATAGGCAATGCTTGGATTTCTGAGCTCCTTATTTAAAATCTAAGATGTCAATTTTCTATCAATAAATAAAACTAAAATAATTCAGCTGGAAATAGAGCATCCGTTAAAGTCTATTTTCATTGTTCGAATACTTTTGTGGCACTAGGGGACGCCATCCCCACGCAATCGAACTAATTACACTTTCTGTTTCTAGTGTGAAATTTCATTTCTTCCCTTCAAGATTTTTTATCATGATAAACTTCTGAAGCAACATATGTGAATACGTATATCTTTCACTTCAAATGATTTCAATTCATTTATGCCTTTAGGTATCGATGGCTCATGCTGGGTTAGGGTAGGGGAAAGAATAGAGGAGTGAATCGACTAGGGTTGAAGGTATCATCCTGGCATTTACTTGGTCAGACTAAAGACAAAACCCTAAAAATGCCTCAGTCAGGATGGACAGTCGGTGTCGAACCCAGGATCTCCAGAGTGTGAAGCCAACACTTTACATTTTTCAATGATGCCTAGTATATCGTTAAAATGAAAAAAAAAAGGTAATAAAATGTTAAACTCCATGAAGAACCCAAGTAAACAGAGAAGTGAACACATTATGTGAAGGAAGCTCCCAACATGAAATTAGTTTTTAAAAATGTGCCAAATACTTACGATTTTATATAATAAAAATAATTATGATACAATGATTTGAAAAATAAATTATTATTTTTAAATTTATGAAGTGATATACCTGCATTGTTCAACTCATTGGGAACCTACTAAAAGTCTTTCAACTATCCCTAATTTCTGTCTCTTGTGAAGGAAAAATAAATTTGGATTCGAATGAAAAGATAACATTAAAAATAATTAAACGGGACTAATTCATTTCTGACCAATG
>JAGDQP010008880.1:45832-61241 GCA_022664845.1 Lepisma saccharinum | reverse complement strand
AACGAGCTGCAATTGAGTTTTGTGTTAAACTGGGTAAACCTTTTACTGAAACGCACCAAATGCTACAAAATGCATATGGTGATGAGTGTCTATCCCGTACGCAAGTTTACGAGTGGTTCAGGCGATTCAAATCGGGTAGAGAGACGCTGGATGATGACGAAAGATCAGGCCGTCCCAGAACCGGATTATCGGAAGAAAACATCGA
This sequence comes from Lepisma saccharinum, assembly GCA_022664845.1. NCBI lineage: Eukaryota > Metazoa > Arthropoda > Insecta > Zygentoma > Lepismatidae > Lepisma > Lepisma saccharinum. The sequence goes on along the minus strand of JAGDQP010008880.1, from coordinate 61,036 downwards.
AAAAGTGCGTGAATTCATCAAACATAACAAAAAAGCGTCGGTGAAAGTTATTGAAATGGAATTAGGCATTCCTCAAACAACCGCATACCGCATTTTGACCGAAGTTTTGGGCCTTAAGAAGGTTAATTCGCGGTTTGTACCACACAAACTCACCAAAGACCAAAAAGTTGATCGAATTGCGCATTGCAAAGACATTGTTAAAAGTGCTCGGCAGGATCGAAACTTCTTGAAATCGATTGTAACTGGTGACGAGACCTGGTGTTTTGACTATGAGCCCGAAACAAAGCGGCAAAGTGCTGAATGGAGAGCGCCGGATGAAGGACCACCCAAAAAAAGTCGCTTGGTGAAGTCAAAAGTTAAGGTGATGCTGATTTGTTTTTACGATTCAAAAGGAATTATCCACAAAGAATTTGTTCAGCCCGGCCAGACAGTCACTGGAGAGTTTTACTTGGGCGTCATGAAGCGTTTGCTGGCAAGAATTCGTCGTATTCGGCCCGAATATCGAGAAATCGGCAGTTGGACTCTTTTGGACGATAATGCACCATCACATCGTTCGCGACTTGTAACTGAATTTTTGGTCAAAAATCACATTATTCGTTTGCATCATCCGCCCTATTCACCAGATCTCGCTCCGTGCGATTTCTATCTGTTCCCGAAACTGCATTTGGCGATGAAAGGAAAGTGGCACGCATCGATTGAAGCCATTGAGAAGGCGACGACCGCCGTCCTAAAGACCATTCCAATAAAGGACATGGAGAAGTCGTTTGACAACTTGTTGGAGCGTGCAAATATGTGTATCGATGCAGAAGGGGAATACATTGATTAATAAAAATGATTTGTTCCAAAATGTACATTGTTTTTTTGTTTTTTTTAAAACGTTCGGTTTCTTTTGGAATGGAGGGTGTATATTCTATATTCTAAAGAAAGGGAAAATATTTTAAATACATTTATTTAGTTAAAATGTGGACTTATTTGTTGTCTATGTAACTACGTCCGTTAGATTTACATTGCGCTTCGCGTGATTTTGATTCGCTGATCCCGCTCAGTTACGTAAAATGAGCCAAAGATAGCCGACGTAAAACCGAAGGACTTGTTGTTATTTATCAGATGGTGCAAAACTTGGAAACTAGTTCTAAATGAAGGCAAGACTCAGTTCACTATTTTTTTATCCAACGGGGCAGGGGACAAAGGCCGACAAAAGGAAATTTATCAAAATTGGAAAAGCTAAAATTAAACCAACCACAAATTCTAAGTATTTGGGAGTTACATTGGACCAGAGATTGGACTTCAAAAAACATATTGCTGAGCGCAGGAAAAAAGCGTTACAAGTTTTCTCGGCGTTAAAGTCATTACTGTTATCGAACGTTTCTCAAAATATAAAGAAAAGAATATACCTATCAATTCTAAGGCCAACTCTTCTATACGGAAACGAACTTTATCATTCTAAAATTGACATCAATTACATTGAGAAATTCGAGAGATATTGGATACGACTCACACAAAGGAAATGGAAAGAAGAGAAACAGACTCTGTATAACAACATACAATTTCCACCGATTGCAGAACACATCAGTAATAACAAAAAACGGTATATAGAATCTAACAAAAACAAAAAATTTGCTAACCTAAATCTCCCAAAACAAATGAATACAGAAATAAAAAGACACAACATCACATATCAGGAACTTCTTCAAATGATAAAGTAGCAACACAGGGGACTTACTAAGAACTTAGATTACAAGAACTTTCAAATAAATACACGTTCAGGATGCGGTGAGTACTACATAAAATGTTTTCAAACTCAACATAATAGCACTAAAAGGAAGAACTCTTTTGTAGATTGGCGATTTCACGAACGGTCACTTACCATACCATACATTTCTTATCCTAAATATCTTCCTGTCAGGATGACTTAAACAAATAAATTAGTTTAGATAGTTTTATTTCTAAATTTAAGTTGGTACATTTCATATAAATTAAATTAAGACAGTTTATTCAGATTTAGATATAATAAGCAAACCCTTATTGAAATTGAATATGATAATTTTGTCCACTTCCAGGCTAGACAATTACCGGACGGGGCACATTATATAACATCTCGTCTATTGATAATAAAGACTTTGTCTGGTGGAGGAACTGGCGTTTGCGGTCGGGGTGCTAATGGGTCCGGGTGCGGGTCCGATCCGAAAACTTCAAACTTAGATATTTGCCTAGGTAAAAACATTCATAAAATGTTTATCAAAGGACGAAAGTGGCCGAATGGTCAGAAGTCCATTTTAAGTGGCCCTGCGGGCCATGGATTACGTTAAGGTTTGGTTATCCCCGAGTCTACCGACCAGCGTTGTCGAATGAAGTCGTTTTTTTTTTAAAAAAAAAACGCCTCTCGATTATTCTGCGATTTTTGTGATGACTGGAAAGTGGAAAGCACGTGAGGCTATAAAATTATGTTTTCTGTTTGAGGAAGCAGCTGTAATGCTTGAAACGGCTTACAAGGAAGTTGCTCTGGGAAAATAAAAATTTTATGAGTGGTTTCCCTGCTTCCAGGTCACTTGAAGACCAACCCTGCTCAAGGCTACCCTCGACTTCTAGAACGGACGAAAACATCGCCAGAATTCGTGAACTGAGTATTAAAGACCGTGGCAGAACCACTGATGAACTTGTTGATTTGTTTGGTGCTTCCTGGAATTCCTGCCAACAGACTTTGACAAAACAATTGCAAATAAAAAGATTTGCAGCAAAATTCGTGCCTAACCGGTACTCAAAATATTGATTGTGAAACAATTTTTAACCGAAAACAACTTTTTCACCGGCCATATTCACTCGATCTTACTCCAAGTGACTAGGTTTTATTCCCCCAAATGTACAAATCATCAAAAGAAAACGTTTGGATCTGTGACAGAGGTGAAGAAAAAACAACGGAGCATTAAAAGTATCAGTTGGAAAGAGTTTCACGACTATTTCGAGAATGGAAAACAGGTTTAGACCGGTGTTTTGTATCAAATAGAGAGTAGTTTAGAAAATATTCAAGTTATAACACCCAAAAATAAAAAATCAGTTTTATATTACAAAATTCCTATTTCTTATGGGTGTTATACATGTGTCAGAGCAGAACACTCAACATGTTTTTTTTTTCCTTAGAGTGAAAAGCTTCATGCAGTACAGTGATTATTTATTCAGCGATTATTTATCTGACCATGGGACTCTTTCAAGAATTTTTCAAAATCTTATGATTTCTCGGAATGGTAACACAGATTGGCCTCGGTTATCTCCCAATCTTACAACTTCTAACTTTTTCCTCGTGGAATTTGTAAAGGAAGATATGTATAAAAAATTAGGACAATTTAAGCCCTCAACAACATAATTGGAAATGAAATTGGCGATTCATTATGTCATAAAATTGATAAAGTCATGTCAAGTGAGTTTCAAATGCTGAAGTGTTGTTACCGCCCATACAATTTATTTTATCTTATCTTATCAAATACTGAATCTGTGAATGTCTGGAAACTCAAAGTGATCACTTGTTTAATATCATTTTTCACAAATGAATCTCTAAAGGACAAGATTTCTAAAGACAATTCTCAGATTGTTTTGTGGCGTAATTAGATTTCTAACTACAATGAAATAAAATGATGTACAGTACCTTTGGACACACATTGTACAATTTTTCCTTGCGTTAGGTTGTTTCTAACGACCTTATGCAACTACATCTCTGTGAATGGGAAATTCCCTTCATGGAAATTCCGCATGCGACACCTAGGAATCAAAAGAATATAACCATTCTTTTTTTTTTTCACATAACACGATATCTACTTTTTTATTTCATTCACATCTACAAAAGAGACACTTTTAAATTCTTAGTATCATCTCTTCAGGGAAGAGAATGCAGATCAAAGGCGAAGAAAATCTCTACGTTTCTTTCATTCATCGTAGCACAGCTTTGCTCTCCGATTTTTCCTTTTGCTTATTTCTTTGCTTGTTTGAAAGATCTTCACATCCGGATTCGCTTTTACGCCCAAGGGATGTTGTGAAGATATAATAGAAAACAGATTGCGCTAATCTCTGTTTAGTTTACATACAATTTTCACATTTTAATACAGTTTAAGCTCCGTACCCTAGATAATATGTTATTTTTCAATTCGAATTTACCAACTGCTTTTAGATTTCTCATGACGTAGCAATTTTATGGTCTTGATGTTCGGTTTTACTGAAAAATGAATGCCTTTCTCTTACAAAATGATCTAACGATATTCTGTTCATTAGCAAATTTGACACGTTTTGAATCTTTTAACTCCTCAAAATGATACTTCTTCTTAAAGTCAAGTTGTATATATATATATATATATATATATATAGTTTACGGTAATTTAAATATAATTTTATATTCATAATTTTACTATACAAAACAAAAACTTGAACAGCACATGAACTGGACTGGCATTTTTACATTAAATCTAATCTGTTGGATCACAGAAACAATGAAATTTCATTTTCAAGCTTCTTAATTAATAAATATAAATGTATAGAAACATAATTTCTGGCAAAGAAATTAAGTTCAGAAGATTCGGAAGGCCCCCATCACAATCATTGCAGATCGTCATCATCAACTATGTCTTCGAAATCATTGAACAAGTCTGTATGAAATGCTTTCTCATTTGCCGCCAAACACACAAACAGGGCCACCAGAACCTCCTACCTCTTCCATCTCCATGTATGGTCCAGCTCCTTCAGGAAACATTTCATCTGCTACAACGGTAGGCTTCATGTTAACGGTTACCTATTTATAATTATGGATAATGACAAACGTTCCGTCAAATAAATCAAAATTGCAGTAGGAATATCTCATGTAATTCCTTGCCTTTGGGTATGGCTCCCTGGATTGAAGCTACATTACCTCTTTGATTTACCATGCTAATTCTTTGGATAAGAAAGGTGCTTGCTCTATCATCACCAGATGATTCTGTGATATGCTTACCTATTTCTTTTATGAAGTTGAGGCCTTCTTTCCCCCATGAACCACTGGATTCGATAGCAATGGGTATGAAATGGTACTTCTGTGCAAGATTATTATATTTTCTTCTTTTTTCCGATCCTTTTCTACTGGCGATATTTCCCGCCTGGATTGAGGAAAAAGGGAGGTTGGAAGGAGAGAACGTGTCTGAGCAAGTGAAGTCCCAAATTAATGGTTTGCCTCTCTTCCAGGGTAACAGAGTCATCCCATCTGGTCTATTACCGTCTGTTCTGCTACATCCATTAGGTTCTCGTACTGCAGGAATGCCAGCTGAGATTAGTGCTCTCATTATAATGTCATTAACATTCGAGTGACGACGATGTCTACCTGCGCTTTTGAAACAAGAAAGGCCATGTAATCCTTTATTCTTTACTTCATTTTTACATGCCTGGCATTTATGACTTTCACGAATATCTGCACCCAGGCGAATTCCAACTGCTATTCGGAAACATTCATTACTGAGGTGAAGGCCGAGAGAGGGCGAAGGTAGAGCTTTGAGCCAAGCACCTGCTTCGAAGGAAGACACCGCAATTATTCTGGCTTTGTCTTCTAAGTTTTCTGCAGTCTGAAGTAATAAGGAGAGGTGTGATTTGATAATGGGTTCATCCCATGTAAATTGCTTTGATCTAGTATCGAGTTCAGGCAAGAATGATCCAACTAATAATGACCAAGTTGAAGAGCAAGTCTCAATCTCAGAATCCCCATGAGAAGTGATATCATTTTGGAGAAGTGATTCTATCAGGCATCGGGAACAATGGAATGACGCCAAGAAGGCGGGAATAGCCAAATCTAAGGCGCGACGAATGCCTAATCCTCCAAAATTGACAGAGAGAAAAGCCTCAAGCCATGTGTGGTCAGGAAGGAAACAATTTAGGATGGATTCTAAACCAGATTTAATGGTGTTATCGTAACGTTCAAGTAGATCTTCTTTTCTCCAAGAAGGCGAACAATGCAGAAAATATAATAATCTTGGTATGGTAAAAGATCTTAGTAAATAAAATGCTGAGTGTGCAGGGATCGATGAAAGACCTGAAAAGTACGTATATATATAATTTTGATACAAGGTTTTAAATTTACGATGGTAAAGCTTGACTTTTTTTAAAGAAAAAAGAAAATCTTTTCCAGTTTAAGTTCATATTTTTTTTAAATAAAATCTTTTTCAGCTTATTTCATTTTTTTTTAATCTTAATTTTTAGAATATCTTTTGCGCTGAAAGTATAAACAATTTTTTGAACTCTATTATCGTTTCCATCTTAATATTCCGTGAACGGTAGCCGTGGTAAAGAGATGATACAAAGATACATAACGTGCAATTAGAAAAAAGGAAAGAATGATTCTCTACTATTTTCTTCCTACTGCTAATATGGGAATTTCTGGAACGAGATGGAAGCTCATCTGCGTACTTGATTACTTATATACTTTGATGTTCCCTGCGCTTTTCTTTCCCAAAGAAGCAGACTAGATCATGATATTCCACCTTGTTTGTAAATGTAATGAATAAGCTTTTCTCTCTTCAACATTTTAAGAGCAATGTAGTATTCTTAACATGATGACATGGGTGGATGAAAGGATGGTCTGTGTTCAGATGAAAGGAAGCAAAGTATATTAAATGGGGGGAATGGGCCTGAAATCGGAGATCAGATACGCACCCACTCAACATCTTCTTTACTGAACGTCTTCAAGCCTGTTTCCTGATGCTCCTTTTTCTTCTTTCTTTTCATCTTCATTTTCATTTTACGTTATTGGTAAACAAATACGTAAAGAGATGTTCGAACTGAATATAATCAAACTTCTTTTACTTTTTCAGTGGTTAGAAAAGAAGATAGGTTATTTCGAGTATTACAAACCTGATAAGGAGATATTACATAGACAAATTTTCTATCTAATTTGTGACATACAACGCCATAGACATCGTTTCAGTTCGGGAAAATGGAGAACTGGAAAACACGATACTGTTTAAGAAATTATTTCCGAACAGGTTTTGTACAGAATTATTTGTTTTTCAAGCTCTGCAAACTGTTGGTCAGTAAAATCCAAATTACTTTCATTTTTGTCTCGATAGCAACAATTCGTTCAGACATTCAATTTCTTTCTATGTATACCGACATCCGTTAAATCGATAACTTTCGCCACTAATTATACAGAAAGATTTTCTTCTGTAATTGTTCCAGAAGCAAGATTGTAAAATTTATACATATCCACGTTATTTACTTCTTCTTTTGAAGGTTTGTTTAGACATCAGCCGGAAAGATCACAGTCTGTGTAAATAAGGTTGGTCTGAGAATTGCAACCTCAGATATTATCTTGGCAATGTACTTGAAAAGAACTTCTACGTTCGCTTACAGACCAGAATCGATCTGTTATTAGACCGTCGACTCTCAATTCATCGAAAACCCCTTTACAACGTTTTAAATTTGTTTCACAAGTTGCAAGTAATGTTTGTTATAAAAAAATATGCAGTGGGTACAACAAATTCCAATAATTATATTTTCTCTGCTGATGTAGTTTACGTTTAGTTGCAGAAATTACTGTTGGCTAGAATATGATAATCCAAGAAAACTTTTTGTGAGCATTCTGCGAGAGCGTCTTGAAAAAAAGACACTTCAATATAAAGTAACAACAGTATCAACAGTATCAACAATCTTCATTTCAACTCTACTGCTAAACTGATAATTTTCCTCGAGTCTTTTGGAAAATATTTTCCAGAAACACCTAATGATCGTTGTATCCTGAAAAGATCTTCCGATGAAATATGAAATAAAAGTTCCACAGGAACTGGATAAACTTTTTAATAAAACTCATTATATCGAAAAATATTGTTGTTACCCCTGTTTTGCTAAACATCCTTTGCGGCCAGCTTGCTTCAGTCGAGCACACATGGTTTTACGTCCCTGTCAGAAAGATTATGATAGCTTAGAAAGTTTGATCTTAATTTCACACCTATTATTTGATGATTTGTTTAATTTATGCATATATGACCTTACACCTAGACTATGTTTTGACAAGAGTGAAAAAAGTCTTGCAAATTTGTCTTAATTCGTTCTCTTCATTAAATTAGTTTTGCCACTGGTCAGGTATCCGACAACAATCAATAGGAACTAATAATAAGTTGTCGCTTACGAGTAACCAGTGCTTTATGATTAGTTCCTATCTCGGGAACTTCAGTAGAAATGGGAAGCTAAGTTTTGTATATGGCCTTTCAGTATGACCTTGATTCTCCTAGCGAATTGTCAAGGCAGGTTTCTTTATTATCTTATTGCCGGTTTTCTTCTAAGGTTGAGAGACAAAATGTGGGCCCCACAGTTGTGCTGTAAGTCATGTGCTGATAATCTTAGAGACTGGTTGAGGAGCACTCTTACGTCAATTCCATTCGCTCTGCACACGATTTGGCGTTAACCATATGCCCATACAAGTCACTGCTGTATGTATGTAACATCATTAGTACATTTCTGCCACTTGTTTGTCACATTATTGGTTTACCTATTTCTCAAAATCTAAGCCTGATAGAAAGAAACGAAATTCACTGCAGTGATCAGTCACACTGATACTATGATTCTTGCATCAAATTTCTCAGGAAAGAACTAAAAGTTGAAAATTTGTTGCACGATGTTATTGCCTTTAACGTTAGGCATATATGGCTCACGCTTTGCTAGGAAGGGGAAAGGAAGCAGTAAGAAGTCAGTTAGAGATAACGTTTAATGTACCAACAAGATATTTGCCAGGTGTAACTGACGAGAAACAACAGGCTCACTTTAAGAATATTATTTATTATTGGTAGCGGGACCAAAATTGGTATCCTGGTATTTGAAACTGAGGATTCGGATCTGATACTTGGAAACGGATGCCCGGATCTGAATCCTGAAACCTGGTACAAGGATTCAGGATACGGGTACCCGGTTCCAAGAACCAGATCCGAGTCCTCAGTTTCTATTTCCAAGATACGAGTCCGGGTCCAGTTCCAATATTACGTTCCCGAACAGGATCCATGTGGTTCATCCATATTAAATATCAGTTCACAATAAACTAAACGTAATGTGGACTTAGAAGTTTCCTCAGTCACACCAGCCATTTTTTTAAATTTTATTTAGGGGGCCCTCCACCCCTGCCTCTCAGCATTATTTGCTCAGCACTGCTTCGCGCGCTTGATGAGAACAGCGAATCTGAAACGGATTCTCCACAGGACTGGGGCAGGCCAATCCCCAGTTTAACTCCCCGCCTCGACCCTGACTCGGCGTCGAGGCACGGAAACAGAAGGACCTTTGCGCATTTATAATTTCCAATGTTACTAAAAAAAAAGAGAGAAAAAAGTGAGAGAAGGGATTTTTTTTTCTTGGCCCAGTTCCCGGAGACAAACCTAGGCCCTTTTTCCACGGTTTGGGGGAATATCTTTTTCTTATTTTTATATTTGTATTTGTACATTGTTTAGTTTGATTTGATTTGAGTTTGTTACATTGTTTATTTACATTAATTCATTTATTTAATGTATGTTTTACTTTATTACTTGTGTTTTAATATTATTGATTTATTTAATTCCTCTTTCCCTTTTATCCTTTCAGTTACACATTTAATAGTCCCACATCACCAGATATTGTTTATTATTTCATTTATTATTTTAGTTTATTTCTTATTATTTTTATTCATTACACAAGCTAACTATTTTCGCTATTGCTTTTCTTTCTAGTTTATGTGCTTTTTTATAATATTACTATTCTCTATATTCATATTTTTAATTACAGCTGGATCCCTGCTATATATATATGTAGTATTACGATCCTACCAATGTATATATAATATAAGAGTATTATAATATAAACTTTCACATCAGCAAACGCCAGTAGTATATTCCTATTTCTTTAAACTATTTATCGCTATTTCTAGACCCTTTTTCTATCCTACTACTAATCTATTCTAACAAACCTAATCCTAACCTAATTCTATCTCAATCACTCTCACATTTACACTAGCGGGGAGGAGTCTTCTTCAGACGAGCTGGATCCCGGCGACTGGAACACGTCCTCCAGATCCTCAGATCGGGTCCGCCTGGGACGCGTCTCCTCTTCTCAGTCTCCTCCACACTTCCACACTACACTTCACAGCATTCACAACCGCACTTATTTCACACGCATTCCGAATTTTATTTATTCCGCCGATCCAGCGCCTCGGAGTTCCGATTGCCGTCCATACCATCGGTTGACAGCCAGGCACTTGGTGCTTCTCTAGACGGTTATAAGTTTCACGTCTCCACTTATCACGCACACACACGCTGGGTCGACTTTCGGTCGGCCGAAGGGGGATTAATTTAGAAGATCGCATCCGTAGGAATGATTTTGAGCCTACAAAGTTTGTATGTATCCTCGTTTTTTTTCCCTCGCCGGCTTTCCTTTCGGTCACGCCCGCTCACCCAAATTCATTTCTATTACTACATACTATTTACAGTTTCTTGAGTTGTTTCTCCTTATGTATTCCGTCTTTGTCCTTGTGTTTCTATGTATTTCATTTTCTCAAGGTGGGAGATTGCACTCGCCAGCCGATCCAATGCCTCTCTTTTTGTTTCATCCCGCAAAATTTCTGTTGTTGTTGTTGCTTGTAATTCTTTTCTTAATTCAACGATTCGGCATTTTTCCGTCCCATCATCATTTTGTTGATTTAACCGGCACTCAAGGACCACGTGTTCTGGCGTCGAATTTTCTCCACATTCACACTTCGGGGATGCGATTATGTTCAGCTCAAATAATTTTGTCCTGTATGGCCATTGACCGGTAAGAAATTGGACCATATTATTACTCGGATTCCAGTTTTTCCATTCTAAACGTTCCTCAATGTTATTAATTAATCTAAATAATATTCTAGATTTTATTGAATTTTCCCAACTGATTTGCCAATCTTTAACTATTGTTTCCTCTATATCCTCTTTTGAGTTTGGCAATTTCTTTAGTATTTCTGTTGTCCTTATGATATTTTGTTTTTTGTACCAATATTGCGCTGCTGCTCTTTTTGCTTCCAAACTTAACGGTATTATTCCTAGTATTACGTTCAATGCATCCCCCGGAGTGGTCCTATATGCTCCTGACATTCTCAATAGCATGGCACGCTGTGCTCTATCCAATTTATTAGCTAGTTTTTTTGTTATTTTCTAATCTATGAGCCCAGATGCTTGCTCCATAAGTGCCGATGGAGTTTATTATTTTATTATGATATATATTTTTATAGTCTTTAACGGTAATTTAAATATCGTATTAGCCATTGTTATCAGTTTGTTTCCTACTTTTAATAATTTGTTAGTTGTTGCCCCTATATGTTCATTGAAATTTAGTTCATCATCGATTATTACCCCCAGATATCTAAAAGTAGTTACCCTTCCTATATTCTTATTATCATATTTTATTGTGGGGTTTCTTAGTAATTTATTTTTGAAAATCATGTTTCACACCAGCCAAATATCGGACTTGGCATCTTGAACGTAAGCTCTGACCAATTTCTTACTGCATCCTTTCCCCTCCCTATCCCAATTTGAGCCATAGATGCCTAACGCTAAAACCATAAATAATTTCAATTCTTCATACTGAGCCAATCTTGGTAACCGTTCGGTCCGAGGAGTCAGGAGAGCAAATCCAGGGTTCCTGGTTCAAATCCCGACTGGGACACGGATGTTTGAGTACGGCACTAGGGACGAGACGAAGTCATTAATTACTCAAACGACCCAAAAAGCAAAGTTTACCAAAGGTCTTTTATCGTAATATGGACCGCTAATGCATTTTCTTCCCCAGAAATATAACGAAAGTATTTTTTATCTCACGACCACATTATTGTCCCAAGTTACAATTTTCGTAGTAGATATGGGAAGGTATGGTAAACTTTTAAGAATTTTTGATATCATAGAAATCTGAGAGGGCGAGATAGAAAAGGTGTGTTGAAATGACATGGAATGACACCTTGATACATTGCGTATCATAAATTTCTGGGTACCCCCGAATATGACTAAAATCGAAAAACAAATTCATGTTTCTTGAACTCATGTGAGGAAATTCATGCAGATATATTACAACCTTAAAGAATAAAGAAAGTACTGCTTTTAGAGAAACCTAGAAACAAGGCACCTATTGCCTCGTTATCCAGTACTTCTTAGTATAATAATACAGTATTATACGATTTAGCATTAACTAATTTCTTAGCTTTGGTTTAGAAAAAAAAAATGTTTTTTTAAAAAGAAGGTTGGCATTTTTTGATCGAATTGCAGAAACTCTGATAGTGCATTCATTTTCATTGTACTGAAAACTGTAATTTAGAAGTGTGTGAGAAGTTTTAGGAGAAGTAAACGGGGTTCATATCTTGGTGAAAACAATCGTATTAAATATATGAAAAAGAGGAGAGGATTGCAAAAAGAGACAACAATAAGGAGAGGAGAAGGACTACAAAATCAATTTTGGCTGTAGCTTGTACTCTTCATGAAACACACACATAGCACTCACGACACATCGGCAATTTTCAAACCAAGCCAGCTATGTTACCATATAATGCATAGCTTGCTCTGAAAGCTCCTCTGAGGCTGTTGGTAGAATGATTGGAGTTCAATCTTTGGCGTTAGTTAAATAAATGTATACATTATAGAACCCTCCAATGTGGTTCGAAGAAACATTTATTCGCAAAATGAGAAGCTCCTATCTTTCAATTGATGCCCGTAAGCATTCATTTTGAACTCTGCGCTCTTGACACAAAAATATACTATTTTCAAATCAAATATAGGGCAGATTGTAGCACAAACAGCTCCTAGTGACCTAATATGACATTTTTACACTATTTGGTAGTGGAGTATAAACTTTAGCATACATTTCTACTACTTTCATATATCATTACGAAGAGCAACATCAATAGGAATCACAAGAGCAACATTAGATAACTTATAGTTATTAAAAAATTATCTATGGCTGACTATTGTTGTTGATTGACTATACTTCTTACATATCGTTACAGTCTTTGCGGGAGCTGGAAGGGCAATTTACGGAACGCAGAATGCTTTTGTACCCTTAACCCTTTATTATAAAATGAGTATATTAAGAAATAGGGCGTACGGTGACAAATAATGGGTCGATAAATATTGTGTCCAGAAATAATCCTCTCTTCTTGACGAGATCAGGTTTTAGGTGTTTCAGTAGAATACTTCTCCCCCACTGCAGGACCAAGTAGAGCAGTAAGTAAAAACATTCCGCACAGCAGGGAGGTATAAGGGTTGTGCCTATCCCACAGCAGATAGTGCACAGGTAAATGTGCCCATTTCCACAGCAAAGTGGACTGTGAAAGGTTCCTATCCCACAGCAGATAGGAGAGGGTTTTGGTTGATCACTAATAGTGCGATGGTGAAGTGCTTTGCGCACGTTCTGATAGTACTACAAACACGTATCTGATATAAGTAAACAAACAAACAGAAGACGACAACCAAGGACAGGAGTGTCACGTGCCAGGAACATCACCACCAGCAGCAACATGAGCACAAAACGGATATAAAAAGGACAGCAGCTCTGAAGAAGACATCATTCTGCTATGGGAGAGTACAACCTAAACCCTCTGCTATCTGCCGTGGAATAGGAACCTTTTACAGTCTACTTTGGTGGACACCTTCACCTGTGCACTATCTGCTGTGGGATAATTACAAACCTACCCAGCTGTTGTGGGGTAGTCGATCTTTACTTACTACTAGGTCCTGCAGTGAGGTCAAAGTATCCTACTAAAACACCTAAAACCTGATCTCGTCATAAAGAGAGGATTCGTTCTGGACACCACTTTTTATCAAGCAATTATTTGTCACTGGACGCTGTATTTGTTATTGTAGTCGTTTTGTAACACAAAGATTAAGGGTATAAAAGAATCCGTAAAATGCTCTACCTTCCCACTCCCGCAAAGAATGTAACGATATACTGTAGAATAATGTATTAATATCTAATCATATTCGGGTATCCAGATCTCAGAGGTGATACTGATTTGAAAAATGATGTGGAATTGAGGGTCCATTATGTATTTGGTAGCTGCCCCTAGGAACGGTTCCTTAGTGTATACATTGGAATCAAACATAGTCTGTAATCTTTGTATGGGCAAGTGAAAAATTCATAAAAAGTTTGATGCAAAGTGTGTATAGTGGTTCAATGGTATGGGTGTATATAGGGGTAAAACATACAGAGAGAGTGAGAGAAGAAAAACGAGAAAGACAGAGAGAAGAGAGACAGATAGAAAGAAAGACAAACATACACACACACGTACATACATATAAGGCGACCAGAATATGAATAGACGTGGCAAGTTTTGGAACAACCGATGAACCATGCCAAAACAATAAAGACGGAAAGATGTGTTACTACTCTTCGCCTCTCGCTTGAAGTGTTGCCATCCAGGAAATTTTGTTGCTGGTTGTTTTGTATTAATTTTAGAACCAAGATATTAAAAATTACATTACAGTTACAATAGATTGATTATTGAGAAGCTATATTTATTGTCCTTGTAATCCACATATGAGAAGAAGATTACAGGTGACTTTAGCAAGTTAAATAAAAGCTCTGTTAATAAAAACTTATATGCTTGCCACTCTCGCAACCCACCTCTTGTATCTCTTTTAGATAGTTTTCTAGTTTCTACCTTGAGATACGCTAGCAAGAGTTTTTTTTACCTAGGCTTCATGGCAGAGGTGTAACTACATATTAGGTCCCCACCCCGCAAGAGAATACCCATGGCCGAAGTTCGATTCGGTCCACTGAGAGGCAATTGTGAAGGGCTCCCCGCATTGCGGGCTTTTGCGACATAGTAGTTACACCCCTGCTTCTTGGACCAGGCGGTAGCGTCCTGGACTTCGGGGCGGCAATGCGGAGGTACGCGATTGCGACTTTAGAGGTCGGCCATCGTGACATTTTTGTCTAGGTTTGTCCTCAGCCACACCAGGCGAATGACGGGATGATACCTTCGCAAGAAGCTTGTCGACTACCTTCCCTCATTGTCATTACAAATACTTCACGAAGATCCCTTCTTATATTGTCCTCCCAACGTTATATCGGTCTTTCCACAGGTCTCTTTCCCTCCGGCTTTCCAACCAGGATGGAATATAATCTTCTTACCCGCCTTCATCCGAGCTACACTGCATACCTACCCAAGTTGTTGTGATTTCATTATTTTTACAGCATCGGTAGATGAAGTATTTAAACTTGTGTACTTTC
>JAGDQP010008880.1:0-45732 GCA_022664845.1 Lepisma saccharinum | reverse complement strand
CCCCCCCCCCCCCATCCGAGCTACATTGCATACATACCCAAGTTATTGTGATTTCATTATTCTTACAGCATCGGTAGATGAAGTATTTAAACTTGTGTACTTTCTCTATGTTCTCGTTCTTAGTAGTTATCTAGCCACACTTTTGTTAATAAAATATAATTTTGGAAGGTTAGATGCATAATTGTACAACAAAGTAAATAAACGGGCTGAAGATAAAACTGGAAGATTGTTTGAACACTATACAATTCCACGCCCCTTGACGGATTAGAATACAGTAATGGTACATATATTCCTTAGTACCGAGCCACCGTAGCTCAGTGGTAGAGCGTTGGTGTAGCATTCGGGAGGTCACGGGTTCGACTCCAGCGGACGACCATACTGAATGAGGATTTTCGAGGGTTTTCCTCAGTCACACCAAGCAAATTCAGTGATGGCACTTTCAACGTAGGTCGTGGCCGACACTTTCCAGAATCCTTTCTTCTCCTAAGGCCTGAGTCTTAGACGCCTAAAGGCCTTAAATTAAATTCAAAAAATGTTCCTTAAAACCTAGAGAGATTAACTATAGCATTAAAAAGTTGCCCCCTCCCCCGAAGGGGTTAAACGTGGATGAAGTGCATCTCCGAAACCACTGGAGTTAGAAATTAGATATTTGACATGAAAATACTTTGTTTCAATTCATTAGCAATAGCTATCTTAATTTTTGATTCGACATCCCCGGTGAGGGGGCGAAAACCTCTTAAAGAGTAGAATATGAGAAATCGAAAATTGTTAAAGGTTGAAAACTTGAAATTTAGAATGGGTATTCCTTAGAACAAAGATCAATAAATCACAAATGTTGCAAGTCGACAAGTCTGCACTGTGACTTCCAGATGCAACAACCTTTAACCTTGGAGAAGTACCTTTACTTTCCGCCCCAGTGATTCCCTTTCGTGTAAAACATGCTGTTAAGCCCCTAAATGATATTTCAGCCCCTCTCACAATTGCTAGAATTAAGCAGTCAGACTCAATAATGAGACAATAGTAATCTCAGACAAAAGGAAGTTTCATAGTTTTAAAAGAGTATGTTTTATGGTATACTTTCCCGACTACACCTTTGGTAACACTGTTTATGTCCTTGGCAAGACATCTGCTGCAGCGTATAAACAACCACTAGCGACCTCACCCTCGCGTCTTTTCCTACTCTGGTCGACTATACATACATACATACAAACATACATACATACATACATGCATATAGAAAGAAAGAAAGAAACAGAAGTAAGAGTATATAATGGATTTAATCCATTGGATTATATCGATTCGATTGGACTCAAAATTTTTATAATGAACGAAATAATTATTTCCGAGTCCAGAAAATAGTTTATCATTAATAAACTCTAAACTAATGCGTTAGAGACGAGAAAATAGTTTATTTCTCGGAGAATTGTATTAAAAATAAAACTGACTGACTTCATGCCAAACATTTATTCACTGACACATTCAGCAAAGAACATTGCTTCTGTTTTCTGTGCTACCATTTGTCATTCTCTTAGCTACCACTCGTGTACTTTTCCTTCTATACGTACTTTTTCTTCTACGTACTTCGTAAACCTGAGATACAGAAGGATTTGTAACAAAACAAAGGGCTTTATTTACACTCAGTTGCATTCTGCCAGAGTGACGACAGTTTCCTTTCATCAGTCTCTTGAGAAGTACTGGAGAAAAAAAGTAAGGTTGTTCGTGAAATCTGTTCTGTTTGCCTTTACTTAGTTGCTTCATTTTTACTTTCTTTGCGGAGAGGCTTCTGTACTTATCCAAGCAACTCGTATCGAATGTATCAAATCGACCTAATCTTCAAAAGAACGAAAGAACACATTCTGTGGTTATATGGATATCACTCAAACCATATACAGTTACATTATAATGTCACAGATAATTTTTGTATGGAAGATTCATGTTGTACCACATACATTTTTCTTTTGCACTCTCTTATATTATTTAATTTTGGAGAGAGTTTTATAAAATGTAACGAAAGTATCTGATTTTTTTTTTGTTGCTACGTACATTATGAAAGCATTAATGTTTTAAAATTCATTCATAAACAAAGAACATGTTTCACACACACACACAAAAGAACGTTTCTGAACAGCTTCCGCCTTTTGTTATTTTATTACTGAAGTCATATACAAAATACTATTTAAAAATGAAACTAAGATGAAGGAAGAAATTGATGAGAACAGAGCTAGAGCAGAACGGTAATCTCCTTGATTAAGAATGCTTATAGTTCTATAAATTACACAAAACTTCATTAACTATGTAGTTAGATTTTTTTTTCTTAAGTACTACATGGAAAACAATTTAACAGGAAACTGTTTGATTGATTAAAGAGCAGTTGGTTAAAGACACAATCACTTCCTTGTAAAAGTGATAATTTATTCTGTTAGCGTGTATCAGAACAACTTTAGGAACTGACTATTTCTACTGAAAGTAACCGATTGTTTAACATAACGTTCTCGTACGTCTTGTAATTTCAATCACGCTAAGACACATTTATGATTAAATACACCTTTTTTTTACTCCTATCATGCCACAGAAGAAATGTTAACGTGTATAGGAAAGAGACCTCATTCACAAATGAGTTTGCGTGAGAGTATTTTTTCCTGTTTCCATAGAGAAAACATCAGCCATGTTTGAAAGTATTGTCGTTTCCCTGTCATTACAATTTTAAAGGTTTATGGAGACAGTCAGTCTGAAGCTACATTCTTCTACATTCTTCTTGTGTCCAGTTTCTGTTCTGTTGATTTAAGAACAGACAGAAACAGAAAAGAAACAAGTACATACAGAATTATTTAAAAAATCTGTTAATGACCTATGGACAAATGAATAAGATTTAGAAAAATAAAGTTAGGGGCAATTAAGAAGTAAAGATTCCTAATTTAGTGTATCTATATGTACGTGATGACAGGTCAATTTCTGTTTTAAATTAAAATGTCTTTAATTAAAATGCATTTAATTAAAAGAGGGAAATTTTTTTTTTGTAAATTAAAATGTTTGTTCAAACACTTATACCGTTTTTCTTTCTCTTCAGTTCGTTGGAATTAAAACCTTGCTTTTATGTAAAGTACACAAACGAGTGAGACCAGCTAATTTCACATCAAACGTTGACATTTAAAGCGAAGACTAACCAAAAGATAATTGTTTGCTTAATTCTAACCTTTAAAGTTTTCTATTAAAGTCGAAAGACGTCATGATACCATGTTTATTTTGTAATTTTATTCTCTCCTCCGGTCTTTACCATTTCAGCCCTTTAATTCAATAAAATAGAAAGGAAAGGAAACCAACCAATCTTGTGATACAAGCGACTTAGTACGAAAGGTAGCATTTCGTCCGTAACCTCTTCCCCTAGATTTCTGTAATTTAAGGTGGCTATATTTTTTCTAGTGCTTTCGGGGATAATTTCACTACTTTCTTCATCCAGTAATAACTTTGGCTACCTTTTCTTTACAGGAACACTTACTAAATATAGTTTTTCTGCAATCTATACTGAAAATCTGAATAAATTAACAACAAAATAAAGTACGCGTTTACGGAGAAAAGGAACGTTTACGCTAAGGAATTCATGGACATGCAATAAAAACTATTTTTGTTACCCTTCTATTTAATGGAGAGATAAGTTTTTATGGGGTTATGTCCGGAAAGGACATAGTATAAATATCACCAAGTTGCAACTCGTAAATCAGAAAATCACAGAAGTTATTAACAAAAAACAGACTGGGATCCGTCTGGGACACCCGTTTGGAATGTGACTGTTTTGATAGATTACGTAAAGCTACTGTATGTGCTTATGTTGATCATTCCTTGGTTTCCTAGCGAAAGTCTAATTAACTATATAAAATCTTCTTAATTAAAGTCTTAGTATTAACTTGATTCTATTTTGATATTCTGTTATAACGAATGTCCTACAAAACATGTGTCAACTGTGAACAAAGATTGTGCTAAAAATGTATAAACAATGGAGCAAAATGTTGAAATATTATTTAAAATGTGTTCAAATGAACCACATAGAACACTTTCTGATCACTTTCAATGCACTTAGTGTATCCTTTTTAACTTTATATGGGGGAAAATTATCAAAAATATACAAAACATGTAAGTTTTAAATGTACTAATCATATCCCCACAAGAAGTGAAACTATATATTCGATACTTCTGGGTGCCACCTTTAACATGGCCAAAACAAATTAATAAATATTGTTTTTGTCTATAATCCTCCACATCTAAGACAGCAATGAATTTCAACTATGTACTGGGGATATGAAACTACAGCACTACAATTACAAGTACGATAACACCAGTCATCACCCATGACTTTAGTACAGCTTTTTTATTGGATCTGCAAACTTTATTTGTATTGTTCTATGCATAATGTAACATTTCCCTGTAGGCCGATCTAGCTAAAGTTAAACTTTAATTTTATTTCATTAAAATTAAGTACGAAAACTTTAAGTTCTCCGTATTCACTTCGTTCTATATTCCATTGTTTCAGGTAAAATCAGAATATGAAGAGAAGAGAAATGACAGATAGAAAAGGAAAGGGAAGAAAATTTGTGCTGATGATAAACAAAAGATGAGAAAATGATGTTCTATATGTGTAGCAGACATATGTTAAAAAGACCGTTCTCGCATGTGAAAATATGGTAAGAAACTGAATTCAATTTCAACTGAAGACCTAGTAAAAGGGATTTTCCCTTTCTTTTTCCCAAAAGAGTAAACGAGAAAGGTAGAGAGAGAGAGAAAGAAAAGAAGTAGATTTTAGAAGGTCGCTTTTGATTACAAGTGAAGTGTTAGATAAGGATAAAAGTTGCAGTAGAATCAAAACATGTATCTCACACTCTTTCTTTGTTTGTTTCCTAAGTGCAAAAAAAGCGAAAAAAAAATCTCGGCTGGTGGTCCGACAGAAGAGCTATTTTGCCCTTTCCTTGATGCTATCTGTGATAAAATGCACGTAAAAGTTAACGATATTTTCTTCCTTGAAGGATAGCGAGACAAGAATGAGATATCTCTTCAGTTCAAATATAAACTTATGCCAGTGACTTCAGATTGAATGATGAAGAAAGAAGTACGCGATTATCAATAAAAGAAAGGAGAGAGAGAGAGAGAGAGAGAGTGTGAAGGGGAAAAATATTCAGTAAAGAAAGAGAGAATTTATTCATAGAGGAAATTTTCATATTATTGAGAACGAAGTAAAAATATTTATTTATTTTATAATTGTTTTTATATACATCTGGGAGAATCTAAAAGCTTGCGACTCAACCATTGCTCTAAACAACCGTTATTAAATAATTATGAGCAAAAATGCCGTGTGTAAATCTGATTATTTTGTGGACCTAAGTATTTGTAATAAATATTTTATTTTATACAGATTTTCTTTATAATTTTATCAGCTAGAAAGAAGCTAATCAGAATGCATTTTAAAGTCACTGCTTCCTTAGAAACTTTTATCGTTTGGTTACAGATCAGAACAGGAGATGTTCCTAAACGGAGGTGAAGCAAATACCTGCGTTTATATCCTAATATATCTGCAACCAAGTATGCGATTGCACTGCCTTCTCGATTACATACAATCAGCTTTCTCATTGATTTTCGCTAACCGTATTAACTCACATTATACCTCAGAAAATAGTGAAAATAATAATAAAACCACTTTTTGGTATCATGTTTTCTTAAAAAAAAATGTACCTACTACTAAAATGAAAGAATAATTTTCTTTCCAACAAAATTACTCTCAAAATTTTTATTTATGCATGACTAAAAAGAAAAGCATGAGGGATCTCTCATATACAATCACTTTATAAAAGCTTGATTTTTCGCGCCTAATGATTTCCTTTTTCGTCATGCATAAATATAACTGTTTAAGAAGTAATTTTCTTGATAGAACTGTCTAGTACGAATTTTTTGTCTCTTTAAAAGAAGTATGTTTTTTTAAATGTATTTATTTTTCTAGTTCTTTTTCCTGTGTTCGGAGTCATTTTCCATCCAATATATATTGCAAATGGATCTTCTGCAACCAGACAAGCGTAACGTCGTTGCTGACTAGCATTTATTTTGGGATAAACAAGTCCATAAAAAGGATATTAAAATATGCTTTTAAAATATATAAATATATCAAAGTAACGATGGAATATGGTATTGTCACCCGACTTATGTCGCAGTACAAACTTTAATCATTGTAAGACGTAGAGAGATTAGTTAAATTAAGGTTGAAAAATTTGAGGACAAGGTTGAAACATTGTGAGTTAAGGAAAATCCTACAAAAACAACAACGAATTTCCCAGTTGAAGAAGTTTCATATCGAAAAGAAATGTCTCCTGTACAGATACCAATTTCATTCTAAGTTGAATATACATTTTCACGCTTTTATTGCAGAAAGCATTGAGTGTTCCTCTTTACGCATCAGTGAACCTTTAGTAATGTAACTTGCGTTCTATGTTTGTGAAGATATTTATTAACTATTAAACTAATAATAAAACTGTACGTTTTGCACATGTGACATAAGTGAAATTATAAAGTAAGTATGTGGAAGAAAACATAGAAAGATAAAAAAAAATCACTACCTGATTTTCCGTCTATCCAGGAATTATGACAAATTTCTTGTTGTTTACTCAGATAAACAGTATACTGAGAAACTATGTTCCGTACTAACAATCACTCCCCTAAGAATCTCCTATCTCTTTTGACCAATCTCAATTAAGTTAAGCACAGTTTAATATGAAGGTACCATTCCGGCATTATTCTTATGGGATTTGCCAAGATTCCTGGAAAATTTGCCATGTAGAAAGATCTTTCAAATATAAAGTAAACACTTTATTAACTGGACAGCCGTCGTTCGGTTTTAATTGTTATCCATTTAAATGTATGTTTAAAAATCATAATCAGGAGCTTTCTAATGAGCTACATATAATGTTTTACATGTGGTTTGAATGTATTATTACTAATATTGAAAGTAGCTATTAAACGTACAAAGATTTTCATTTTTCCTTCTTAAAAAATGTAATTTAAGATTTCTTCCATACCGTATTGATATTTGGATAACTTGGCTAATATCGCATACTTTAATCATGGAAGATTGCCTGCTAAATGAATAATCCGCTCAAGATTTTAGTCCATCTACATAAAACATAGGCATGTTTGTAGGCGCAAGTAGCAACACTCAGTTTTAGTTACATTCCGAGAAAACACAATTTTGTCAAACATTTTGGTAAGAAAAAATACAAAAAATATTATATTTAATTTCGGTATTAGAACTTTGGTTCTCTAATATTTTAACAAATCCTACAACCTTTTTCAGGCACTGACTTCGTCAGAGATGTAATGATAAAGATTGTTATTTCCCAAACTGGATCTAATTCATAATAACTGTCTTGATGTTTGAAATTCTGAACATGTTTCGTTAGTAAAGTTGATTCATTTTATAATTCATAAAGTAGTAGTTGATAAGAAAGAATAATTTTAAATAATAAATGATCTCCTTAATTTGTACTGTTTCTAAAACCCACATATCACAGCTCCATGACATATCTTCCAGTTTATAGCAATTGTAATATACAATTCCTGCAAATCTATTGTGTTTATGCGTATATATTATTTTCAAGGAAATTGAATTTTACTCATACTTCTCTCTATCTCCCTCTCTCTCTCTCTGTCTGTCTGTCTGTCTGTCTGTTGGTTTAATATCTTCATCACAATTCATTTCAATCTCTTTTATAATTAAGTAGTCTATAACAATTTTCGGAAATAATACAAATTTGTCTTGCCCATCTTGTTGAACTGAACGTTCTACAATCCTAAAAAGAAAACCATCTTTGACTCGCTCCCTGCAAGGTTGCCGCTGGT
The DNA here is from genome assembly GCA_022664845.1 of Lepisma saccharinum. Classification (NCBI taxonomy): domain Eukaryota; kingdom Metazoa; phylum Arthropoda; class Insecta; order Zygentoma; family Lepismatidae; genus Lepisma; species Lepisma saccharinum. The sequence continues at coordinate 37,860 of JAGDQP010008880.1, read as the reverse complement.
AAATGAAAATCCAAATTTATAATATTGTATGTTTTACTCGTTCAGAGACCAGTTTTCGACATTATATTATTATTAAAAATTGAAATTCACTTTTCAATCGAATTAAAAAATTGGAGATGGTACTATTTCAATATTCTTGTCTGGAACCTCACTGTGTTGTTGTGCACGTATTATTTTACCTGTGCCCTACATGATTTTATAGACTAAATGATTTAAGTGACATCATTTAAATAAAGACTAAACCTCATTGCACCTAATTTTGCAATTCCAGTATTTAAAAACAAATAATAATTGTTTTAGAATAACACTAACTCTATTTGAAAACGTTCCGAGAAATCATCTACAGTGGGCGTGGCCAATTGCGACGTCAGTTATAACTCTGGACTCTGAAGCAAATTGTCTGGTGGAAAACCCAATCTAATTATTTGCCATGATAGTTTTTTTTTAGTATAGGGTTGTTCGGGGCTATTTCGAATAAGGTGCTATATGGATCGTGGTGAGGTGGGGTCAAAAATGATTAATACGACATAATTTCCTAGAATTTTTTTTTAAATCTTCACTCTAGCGACGGAAAATATCAATGGGCGACTGAAAATATCAAAATAAAATTTCACAAAATCATTACGTTTTGATCTGCTGTTTCTTTTGATCGCTATAGTCCTTTCCCATCAAAATAGACCCAGTCTTACCCTAAAGAGATTCGATGTTTTCTAAAAAAATATCGCTTTACGTATCACAAAATGCATGTTAAACGTGGCAGTCTATACGAGTTACGTTGCCTCGTCTTGATTTGTTTTGTTCATGCATATTTCCTATACTCGCCCCTATTCTTCCAGAAACATAATTCATTGCAAATTTTCTTTGATTCAGAAAGTGGGTAAGTTTAGTTAAATTCACAAGAGATACTTAACACCGGAATATAGTAACGTATCATATGGATCACGTGCTCTAGACGAGTGTAAAGTTTAGTGTGTTTGCCAGAGTAAACGACTCTCCATATGACTCTATTTTGCTAAGAGATGATTTGTCGTTGGCGTGGGACTGTAATCAAAGGAAACTCAAGTACCTAGAAAAAAAATTGGGTTCATGTGCACACACATCCACTCATATTAATTGCACACACAAACACACAAGTAATCTGAAACATTCTAGGAGCGCTTGTGGTGCATTGTCCTCAGAAACAAAAATGTCATGTCACAACACAAACTCTGTGCCTAAAGAAAAAAACCGGCAGCAAACATAAAAAGAATACAGAATACTATTTCAAAATAGAAGTAGAGAAACAAGGAAACAAAATACACTATTTGAGAACAACAACAAAACGCTTAGCTTGAAGCTTTTAGGAAGTCGGAGAATGACGTGTTTTTTTTATTTATATTTTCATATCTACACGTACATAAAAATAAAAGAATAGCACAAGCAGAAAAAATATTAAATATTGTACAAAAGAAGCTGAGCGAGCGACAATTGGTCGACCTCATCACAAAGTGTTGTATCTCAAAATTTGGCAGTTTTTAGTTAGAACCGTTAGAATATGGCATTTTGTGTATATTTTGGTTGTCTCAAATCGACGTATCTCAATGATAAACCCTTCACAGTTATTAAAAAAATAGGTTACACTAACATTAACAAATAGGCCTATATGGAAGTACTTTTCTTTAAATTGCTCTCCTGAAATGTTTGAAATTTTGAGATACGACACTTTGTGACTAGGTCGACGAACACAAGAAAAAGAGAGAGAGAGAGCAAGTATAGATTGTAAAGTAAAGAAGTAAGGACAAGTAAAGAAAAAGTCATGGAAAGAAAGAGACCGAAAATCTTATTGAAAGAAGGACAAAACATACAGTACATCTAATAATGTAGTTTTAAATTACAATACTTTAAGTAAAACCAAAGTGATAATACTATGTAAACAATTCAGAGTTTGAAGTATGTTTTTCGTAATAGGTTTTAAGTTAATCAAGACTTCAAACTCACTCACGTGAATTTTCTTAAAACTAAATAATAATAATAATAATATAATATTTACAAAAGTGCAACGAATAACACGTGCCAATATAGCGACCAGAGTTCCTGTATTTGGACGAAAATTCCCGAGCGCATTTTGGAGATGGGTGATGAGCGATACCTTTGCAGCAAGCGTATGGTCTGATTAGCGGCTTCCTAGAATTGAACACTATATACGATATACTTCGGATGCTATGGAATAGTGTTGTGGCTTGGCGAAAAAATCGTGACAGATTGGATTAAAGCAACAGATTATGCATAGATCTTCTATAAATAAATAAATCACAGCCATATTCAAACCACTAGTGGATGAGGCCTCTCCCCGAAGGGAGGAATTGGTCTACTGCTCCCACGCTGACCAGACGGGTTGCGAGAGGAGAGCCGAAGCTCTCACTGTGATCGTCACTGTCTTTTATTCACAGCAGCTACCAATTGTCCTCGTGATGCTGGGTCAACATCGAAATATTTGAGCCCCCACCGGGAATCGAACCCGGGACCGCTCCCACTGAAGTCGAGCGTGCTACCGACTAGGCTACGCAGGAGCTCAGATCTTATATACCCTCAATAAAATCAATTTGTAGATTTTAGGGTCCGCCATCTTGAAATACGACCTCATGTTTATTTTTTTCAAGGTTTTTCGACTTTTCTTCAAAATTCGCTAATTATGGTTCAGTTTACAGCAAAAAAGTGTTAAAATATATTTTTACCATTAACTTCCCTACAATTTGAGCCCAATACCACTTTTGTTGCATTCATGGTTTTCGAGATAAAAGTTTCAAAAATTTTTTTTTCCTTAAGCTTTCGACTTTTCTTCAAAAGTTGATCATTATTTCCCCAATGGTAGAGTTAGAGTAAAAAGTGTTCCATTAAATTTTATTTCAAATCATTTTTTTTCTACAATTTGAGTACAATACCAAGATTTCAATGGTTAAATTTTTATATTATCCTTATTTTTTGTCTATGTTTACTAAATAGCCTGTCAGTGCTTTTGTGTATGATAACAACTGTTTAAATCAAGAACTATACAAACTCTGCCGCGTGAATCAATTCGAACAGCACGCGCGCGCTGCTTTCGGTCTGACGAGATCAACAACTCAATCGTGCAGCTTATTATCAAAACGTTTCTTGTCCAAATGCCATAAATGTTCGGAAATAAAGAAAAAAAAGCACTTGTAGTACACTTCTTATTATTCAATGTTAGGGGAAATTTGCAGCAATGAATGTCTTGGAAATAGTACTAAAAGTTTTAGCTCATTACGTAATTTTCGTCTACAATTGATATTATATTTATTCATTGAAGTAACGTTTTTGTTGTGTGAATTGAATACCACTTCGGTGTTGATTTTTGTAACTTCATCAATATTAAAAATGTTTTTTTTTTTATTTTTACTGTTTCTATACACTTATTTCTTTTGATAATTAAACGATTTTACAGGTGTTCTGGATTCATTAAACCTTGCTAATATACTAGAAAACAATGAAATGAACTAAATCATACCAATATCTCAATTTTACATTTTTGTGGACAAGAGACGTTTTGATAAGTGATCATTGGATATCATACCCCATGCTCCTCCCACCGGGATCCAATTGGCTGTGGGTCACTTTACGTTAGGTTGCGTCCGGAACTGACGGCGTGAACCTCGATCAACTTTATTATTTTCTGTCAATACATAACATAATACAAATTTCTTGATACAGGTATACAAATAGTGAGCAATGGGAATGAGGTAGTCTAAGTGGCAAATACGTCGATCCTTAGAATACACTACAGCAGTGTTGTCGGACATAATAAGCACTTGTTTAGGGCTATCACAGCTGCGGCAAGAAACTCTGTGACAAAGATAGGATATGCTTCAGAGAATCAAGCCACATGATGTTCGGTACCATCTTCCAACACAACTGCGATAGACATAGGGGTGCCATCCACATACACAGTATTACGAACAAAGTTGGATTCAAACAAATCACAAGACACTGTTAAGTTTTTTTAAGTTGAAGCATTGTCTATCGAGGAAATATATTTTCGTTGACAGCAAACACTAGAGGATAGCTCAGCGATGTAAACGGATCGGCCCAACTGATGTAGCCAGCAATGACTATTCGACAACGCGAAGAGGCTACCGAAAATAGCATTTGGCAAAGCGCAAAATATGAAGATACTTACGCAAAATAGACACTGACTTAGTTATTGTTGACACTTTAACTCCTAGGTAAACACGTTCCTTGGCATGAACTGATACACATTTCATAACATTAACTGGAAGTATAGAGTTGCATGGTATGAGCATTGTGTGATTTACTTTTGACACTAATCCGTAAAGGAGTATGTCATCGTAATACACAAGATATGTGCACACATCACTGAGGAGGAAAATTAATTCTTTTCGCATGGCCGTTTGCGTTCATATTGACAATAATGTCCATCCCATTGGCAACCTCTTAAAACGAACGTAACACTTGCCACATACCGAAGAATTCATGAGTATAAGCGTCCAAGGTAATGTGGTAGAAACCTTCTCTGAGGTCAATTTTGGCAACAACAGTTTCTGTTGACAGTCGGTTTACCAAGTCCGTGACGCGTGGTAGGTGAACGGGAGGGGAAGAATAACAGGAGGTCCAATTATGACAGTCGTATACTATCCTTCCCCTGCCGTTTGGTTTCTCGACCACAAAACAGGACGGAGTTCATTATTTAGTGGGGAGAAACTTCTAAGATGTCTGCTAACGACATGTCCTCAAGTATTGGTGATAGTGTACGATAGTCCACGCATGGCAAAGGGACAGTGACCAATTTCCCAGGGAGTGAATAAGGCTTAAACATCTAAGGATTGAGAGACTTCGGCAAATTGTAGAGTTCCTGTCCGAAGCAGAATCTCCGGGCGTAACTCAATCACCTTCCTCAACAGGATTGTCTTCTGGATTGTCCACATCTGGATGGTCCACATTGGATTTTGCAGAGACCTTGAATGAATTGTCTCCTAAATTCCCAATCATCGGGTAATACGTTCCAGAGTGCTTGGATTCGAAGGTCGCGAAGAACATCGAAGTTGCAAGCCTTAACCAAATACAAGAGCATCAAGCTAGACAAGTCTGGAGATCACTGTAAATCTTCTTGATGAAGGTCAAGTTCAAGTAGATGATTGGCTAGAGGATCTTGGAATTGCATTGACGACTCAGGAACGGGGTCTTCGTACTGGACCGGGTTGCCGAAAGGATCCATCTAAAAATCAACTGGATTATGTAAAGGTTGAAGTCCCAGTCTTGCGGAGCCCCTCCTTCGTCTTCTGTGTCGAATTTGTCTCAGTTGACGAGTGAGAAAGGTGAGTAGAACGGGCCACACTCACGCAGCGTCCATGCTATGCAGATCTATACTAACAGTTAATATTAAGAAAAGTGTACTAGTGCCTTCCAAGGAACTCGTATACCCAGGAGTGAAAGTGTCAATGTTTTAGTGTCTATTTTGCCTAAGCATATTCATGTTTTGCGCTTTACCCAAACGCTATTTTGGGTAGCCTCTTCCCATCTTCGAACAGTCATCACTGGCTACATTAGTTGGGCCGATTCTCTTAAATCGTTGAGCTATCCTCTAGTGTCTGCTGTCACCAAAAGTATCTTTCCTCAGTGGACAATGCTTCAACTTAAAAAAACTGCCAGTGCCTTGTAATTTATATCAACCCAACTTTGTTGGCAGTACTGTGTTTGTGGATGACACCCCTATGTCCATCGAAGTTGTGTTGGAAGATGGTACCGAACTTCTTGTGGTTTGCTTCTCTCAAGCACATCATATCTTTGTTACCGAGTTTCTTGCCGCAACTGTGGCAGTCCTTCTCATGTATCCTAAACAAGTGCTTATTATGAACTAAAACATTACTGTAGTGTATTCTATGAATCGATGTATTTGCCATGTAAACTACATGATACCTATTGCTTACTATTTGTATACCTGTTTCAATACATTTGTATTATGCCATGTATTGTCAGAGAATAATAAAGCGGATCGAGCTTCGCTCCGTCCGTTCCGGACGCAACCTGAAGGAATCAATACCACGTTTCGGACCCGCATTCGCTTCCGGACAAGAATTGCACTGGGTATATTCAACAAAACCCAACAAACTACCGGTAGTACAGGTTAATATAGCAGCCTATAAAATATCAAAATTTTGAAAGAGTGCATCTCTAAAACAATTAAAACTACAAAAGCAGTATTGCACTGAAATTGTAGGTAATTTGATTTTAAATAAAACGTTTTCTTTTTCCTGTAAACTCTACCACTGGGGAGATAATCAGTGATTTTTTGAAAGAAAAGTCGAAAAGTTACAAAAGAAAGTCAAAACTTTGGAAGCTTGAATCTCAAAAACTACGAAAGCTACAAAAGCGACATTGCGTTCAAATTGTCGGAAATTTAAATTTAAATAATAATAAATTGAACACTTTTTCCTGTAAACTCTATTATTGGAGATTGTTTAAGAAAAGTCGTAAAGCTTTGAAAAAAAATAAACATGACGTCATATTTCAAGAAGGCTGACCAGAAATCGAGCACCTCTCTACAAATTGATTATATAGTGGGTATAGAAGAACTATGAAAAATATTTTGCTTTAATCCAATCCATCACGATTTTTTCGCTAAGCCACTATTCCATAGCATCCAAAGCATATCGTGTAGGGTTCAGTTCAAGAAATCCCCTAATCAGACCATACGCTGGATGTTCTCGGCTCCAAAGGTATCGCTCATCACCCCAGCTCAATGTGCACGGGAATTTTCGTCCAAATAAAGGAACTCTGGTCACTATAATGGCACATGCTTTTCGTAGCACTTTAATAAAAATATTACATCAACATTATTATTATTATCATTATTATTATCATTATTATTATTATCATTGTTATTATTTAGTTCAATTCATGCGAGTGACTTTGAAGGCTTTATTAACTTGAAATCTATTAGGAAACCGCCTTTAAACTCTGAATTGTTTACTCTTTTGTTTTACATCAAGTATTGTCATATGGAACTATATTTTAGATCAAATTTTGTCCTTTCAACAAGTTTTTCGGTCTGTTTCGTTTCCATGCAATTTTCTTTACATGCCTTTTAGTCCGTCTTTCCTTGTCTTCTCTCTCTCCCTTTCTCTCTCTCTCTCTCTCTCTCTCTTTTCTTGTGTTTACTCTAATATTTACTCCATGCAACCTCACTAGAAGGTGTCTCAAAGTAGCCAGGCTATGCTGATTTCAATCTTGAATACACGTACATTTCGTCTTATTTGACGTGTTTGCTCCAACATATGTGTTAAGCGCTTACGTTGTGTCAGTAGATTCAGTTACTAATTTCGGGGACGTTGGGTGACTCTTGGCCGAGTGACCTTTAATTAGTTAAGTGTTTGTTATGCTAATGTATAGAACATAAGCAATAGTCAAACCAGTGGAGGGGGAAACGTTTGACTTTTGTTTAAAAAGATTTGGGTCAAATTCGCAATTACAACGTATGCAACATACTATTCCATATCTAAATAAAATATTTTTGGTAAAAATGTCAACATGCTACGTTTATTTTGGCAATAAATCCTTCAATTAATTACTAGTAGCCGTTTATATAAGATAGCACTGTTTTTTTTAATTGAACATATTACAACTTGAATTAAGCGTCCAATTACATGTTTAAAAAGCACAATTATCAATTGCCTGAAGAGAGAATGGAACTACCGAAACTGTGGTCGTTAGCTCAGCTGTAAAGAGGAAGATACATAGTGGATTTGACTGAGTGAGTGTGGCTAGTCATGGTCATCAACAAGATTCGAAAGTGGAACTGTTAGGGGATGAGAAAGGTGCACAAGGGAGCAGAAGAGGTGAGAGAGATGTGTTAGTGTGTAGAGGCGTGGAGAGAAATACAAAACAGAGAATTCGCTGGTGGCATTAGTATCTCATGCACTGTCATGCGTGAAATTGGTAACTCAATGGATAATTCCTCAATTGTTGACTGTAATTGTTGCGTGTCAAACCACAAAGGAAGATCACTGGAACAATGACGAAAATCGGTAATTGATGGCTTAGCTAAATCGATGGTGAAAGCCTCTTTATATTCACTGGCGCAAAGTGAGGTATACGTATTAAAAAGAACACCGAATGTAAGGATCACCTACTGTTCCCCTCGTGGTGGACAATCAGGACCTATAATTAGAAGACGTTTATGATCAGTTGATCAATTGTCAATTAACTAGTTAGCTTGTCAGTTCGATTGCGATTTTTTTCAACACGTGTAACGAGAGGCAATGGAGAAAATATGCATATTGTTTCTGTGAGGTGAATCTTTGTTTTCACGTGTGTAACAAAGCTTGGTAAACCAATCATGTTACTCTCATAAATAATGTAATATATATTATTTTTTTTTTAAATTTAATTATTAATTATATTTTGTAAAGGTAATGATCTGGCCAGATCCGTATTTAGTGTACATATAAATTGGTTGTAAATTGAAATGTGTGTATGTAACCTTTTATTGATTATTGTCATTTACATGTTTGTTAATTTCTGTATTGTGTTTGTACTTGTATTTTTATTCCATGTATTTTCTATGCTTTCTATTCTTTTAGCTTTAGTTTCAAAAAACGAGGGAACTTGGTTGCTGTGTACTGAACTCAGAAGCGCGGTAAGAAAGTGTGGGAAGCTTCAGCCAATCCGGGACGACTTTTTAAATTTGGTCCAAGCTCTCGTTGTTGAAACAAAGGGGGGTAGGAACCGTATATAATGGGAGCGCGTCTCGCGGAGAGGTATCAATTAAGTAATTAATTGATACCTCTCCGCGAGACGCAGGAACTGATATTACACACCAAATAAATCAATTACAAAGGAACGAGAGAGGCGAAAGGAACAATTAACTAAGAGACATACACTTCATTCAAAATTATGCGGCGGGACAGCATGAGAAAAAAGGAAAGGATGACTACACTGAAATTAATATCAACGACGGATTTCACTAAATACTTGACATTAATTACACAATTACGATTCCCATGCCACCAAATTTCCCATACAGACTAAAGACATAAAATAGACAAAATTAAAATACAAAAAATAATTGGTTTCAATAACGGAATTTATTCGTTTAAATTCGGACTAATTTAAAAATTTCCTTGTCCACTTCCAGTTTGGACCACGTTAATTGAGTAAACGCACTTAATTAGTACTGTAAAAATATTGCTCAAAAGAAACTAGATAACGAGATGCAAATGGATAAATGATATAAATAACAATAGATTTAAATACTTTAGGAATTTGACCACTTCCACTCTAGACCAATTTAAATTATTATTGCCCACTTCCACTTTATACCAATACACAATAGTAATCATACTGAGATAACTTCTCCGGATGTTTGTTTGGTGCGGGGCTTGTGTCCTGCTGCGGTGTCCATTCATCCAACTAATTTAAATATATCAAACTACTTTACTATATCAAAGGGCGATAGTAGCCATTGGGTTAGAAGTCCTGTCCAGGTGGCCCTGCGGGCCTTGGACAAATTTACGTTATTGATTCGCGGAGAGGACACGTATGAACTGACTGACCACTGCATCACTTCGAGACCTCGCAGATACGATGATCAGGGGTAAGCTCCTAGGTTCCTTCTGGACTTGTATTTTTATATCTTTGAAATTTCAAGAGAGCAAGTAATAAGTTCAGTACACAGGTTTCACTTCTACTTTCCAAGCTATCACATAAAATGATCCTTCAATTATGAATTCGATTTTTTTTTTTTGGAAGTCAGAGGGACGTGATACTCTGATTCCATTCGTAACGCGAATAAGCTAGGGACTTATAAATCTGGACCCTTGGAAGGGGAAGAGAGAGCAGAACCTCTCTCGTCAGTACTTTTATTTGAATTAAATAAAGTCCTCATGGGAGGGACACGGCAGCGGCCGTTTGCTAAAAATGTGTATTTTCCATGCAAGGCGCACAATAACTTATGTAAAATCAAGTTTTGCTCAAGTAACCGAATCTGCCTCTACGGCGGAATTGCTACCGGAAATACAAATTAGGCCAGATCCCTATTCGTAAGTGTGGATGTATGTGAGAAGATGTGTGGAACCTTGTATCAATTAATTAGAGAATCACGTATGAAAAGCTCAGGCTTGTCGTGAGGTCTCGTTTTTCTCTCCCTCTCTAAAAATGCTGCTTTTTTCGCTATACGCGAGAAGGCAAGAGTCGTTGCAAGCCGTCATTATCAAGGGAACAAGTTTTAAATATCTGTTAAAGAATTGGATAGATTAATTTAACTCCACATGGAAGGGAGAATGGCATGGAAGTCAAGGTTGAGTTTTCTTTGAAGTGCAACCGCCTTTGAGATAGGGAATAGAGCCGAAGAACTTACAGGCGAAGTCTGTACCTTGCGCTTGTTTGATTTTTTTTTGTTCCCGAGAAATATTATCATTTTGACTCCTAGAGCGTAAATTGAGTGTGTGCTGACTTCCCGCCAAACTTTTAAGTATTTCTTTCTATAAGTAAAGATAGGGGGGAATATTAGAGAAATATATAAAAAAAAATAGAGAAGTTCGAATTCCTGTCAAATAAAGTAAACGCTTCCAAGTTCTATTTATGTATTTTCTTTCTGCCTTTAAGATACCAGGTGTAGAAAAAGGTTCACAGAGAAAAAATTTCTCTGGATGTTACATGACGTTAGTGTGGAGATTCAAGCCGTTAGGTATCTGCGAATAATTAACAGCGGTCTTTTTTTTTATTTCTATTCTCCTTATATAAGGAGTGGCGCTCGATAGGGTAAGCTCAGCCGCCCCCACACCGACCGTAAGATAGAGAACGTATATGTAACACGTGCGACTGCAAATGTGAATTTTCAACAACTCTCAACGAGCGGCTAAATGCATTTTAAAAGAAATTACCATTTTGTATGCAAATATCGATGTATGTAAAAGGTTATTATACGAATCTTCCTATAGGGGGAGAAATGGAATGTTTCTCTGCTGCATTCCGCATCATTATTATATGTAAGTGTCCAACAAGTTTTGTAATTTTGGAAAAAAGCTTTTTACCATGCTAAAATTATAAGATATTCCTAGTGTAAAATATGACATAATCAAAATATTTAAGAGGTTTGAGGCAGTGTTCCAAACATTTTTTAAGATAAAAATAAATATAAATAAATAAATTCAATCGTTTTCATAACCGAACTTACCTTAAAGTACACAACAAAAGTATAATTTAAGAAAATTATAACACAAGGTAATCCGAGAATGACTATCACTTTTCCCTTTTAATTCATCACAGCTATTTGATGTTAAGACCGTGTGTTACATTTTCAACATTAGAGCCGGTTTCAATAACTATTAGAATTAATATTACTAAGCACTTTGGGTATCTTTGCAATGCGTATCAGTACAAAAAAAACATCGGGGTAAAGGGAAGAGTGACGCAAGAATTCTACTCACAAAATAAATTATATCGATTTTGCCAGCGACTTTGTATGTGTCACTATGGCGGAAGCGCTTCCCTTGTAATAAAATTAATAAATTAAGAAACTTAGTATCCTCCATCCATCTACCACTGTTGCTACGTCAGAGCAGTGTTTCCATGTCCGTATTAACCACAATTGCATTGTACATTTTGTAAGCCAAAAGGTCTACTTTTAAAGCCAAAGAGTTCACTCTCAAGTACCAAGTGGGTCTGCTCTTTGGTACCAAATAGATTCTCTCTTGGGAACCAAAATATTCTTTGATACCAACTAGATCCGTTCTTTGTAGCCAACTGGATCCACTCTGGGGTATCAACTGGGTCTACTTGTGGTATGAAATATGTCCAATCTTGGAAACCACTCTTGAGAATTAAGAAAGAAGAATCTATGTGGTAACGCAATTTAGAAAATTATATTCCAAAGATATTTAGATTTTTATTACTCCAGAACTAATTGGTAGTATGGGTTATTTCGAGATGAACAAATATCCAAAAGCATACGAACGATCTGTAAAATGGTAATTGCACTTTATAGATATTTTATGCGTCATGAACGAAGTACATAGTTATCAGCTATTAGTAGTTTGTTATGTTTACATAGCGACTTATATTAGTACAAGAATGTGTGGGTGTTGAGATTTCTTCCAAAAATGTGTTATTGTTTATATGTTGACCTTTTGTTTGAATATTTCATGTTGCATATATGATTTTTGAACGATTTAACTTTCTTCAAATTATATACCTTAAAAAATCATAGTTCGTACGATGCCTTAAGACGAACATCCCCCTCTAGTTGAGCTTATTACGTTACAGTACAGGTAAAGTTTTCCTAAACCAGAGTGGCTATGGAGAGGGACAGAGGAAGCAGTGGGTCAGTGAAGAATCATTATAGGAACCCGAAGCTATCCAGTATCACAATTAGAAGTCTTTGCTTTGTAATTCATGGGTTTAATGTGATGGGGTCCATAGTTGTAATCACTTTTGGAGTTAGGAGCAGAGCTCCTTCCACTTTTTATTCTCAAAGATGGAGGGAACAAGAGGGGAAAGGGAAGGACAAGCAAAATGAGTTGGATAATGAAGAGGACAAAAAGAGAAGGATACAAGAGAAGATGACATTAGCAGCTCCGGTATTGGGGATGGGGGAAGAAGCGACGACGTGAAGCTTATGAATCCATTATCTCGGGGGCTGTTGTGGTTTATTGCCCAGTAGCCAATATGGCAAATGCGTACGATATACCATATAAGTTTAGGGGCAGTTAAAAGGCAATACTGAAAAACTCTTGAATACTGAAAAAGAAATAAAATTCGGAAATGAAGAGACAAAATAATAATATAATGTTTCGTGCAGAGAGCTTCTAAAGTAAGAAGCATAAACTGTTGCAGTAATATTACAAATAAAGCGAAATCTGGTAGAAGTGTTTCTTTCTTGCTCTAGGGAACAAATAAGGTGTTATGATAGAGATAATTTTGAGAAACTCGTTGTAATAAAGGGCATAAACTCTCATAACCATTTCTACAATAACAGTCCATTCACATCGTAAGCTAATATGGGATTTTTGTAGCACAGTAAATTGGGGAAGCGACATCTTGAGCATACCAATTAAGGATATAACAATTCCTCTAATTTTGGTCTTCTTTGCTTTCATCCAGTTTAATTATCTACGTTTAACTGCTTAGCTACTATGTCAGGTAGCTACTATGTATACTCCAATAGATTATATTATTCCACTTGTTAACATATTTGTGAAAATCTTTCTTTGTGTAAAGGACATAAATTGCTATTTAAATATTCATTTAATAGATTATGCATTAAATAATTTCTTAGGTATAAACTGAGATTTAACATATACGAAAAGAAAAGTCACAAGAATCTTTTAAGAGTATTTTAAGGAAATGAGGCTGAGCCCAGTCGGGGGACTGTGTACATAAGCTACCATCAGGCTTAAACAGCAAGTATTCTATGTATATGATCAATGTTCCGTTAGAAAAATTGCGGTGAGACCTTACTAACGACATCTCAACTACTTTCCTAGCCCTAGTAGTTTCAAAATGTATATATATATATATATATATATATATATGTATATATATTGCCTTTTTTCTAGCACCTCATGTTCAATTATCATTTATACGGTTTAGAGCTAGTCTCTCCGAGACCTTTTCAACGACATCGCAACCATCGTCCTATCACTAGTAGTTCTTGAGTTGAAAGTTGTCCACAGACGGACAGGTTGATCGACCGGGCGCATAAGGTTTTACAGAACATGCTGCTTAAGCCGAAAACATGACAATTTGAGTAAATACTCTATATACTACCATATAATGCGTGGCACTATCTACTAACTAATGCTATAGCTTACATAATAAAATACTACTTCAAATGCACACACATACTGCTTTTGAAAGTCCAAGTTATACAGTGTGTCACAAAAGTAATGGTAATTAATTTCATAAATTTAAGAGAAAAAATATCAATTCAGCAAAACAGATTGATTTTTTTTAAACATATTTTGAAACGTAGTTTCGACTCTACAAACATTCAAATATGCAATGACATCGTCACATCATCATATATCGACAAATTATGACGAAAGATGTCGCATTGATCAAATCATAAAGTTTCACCCAACACTTGGGGAAAAAATTATGATTGATGTCTATTCTACAACATTAATGTCTTGACTGTGTCAACTTGAGATGCTTACGTCATTATTTGTCGAAATAGGATGTAGTTTTTTTTATGCTGCTGTTCCATATTTAGGTGCATGTAGCTCCAAAACTAAACCCAGGCCTATTTCGAAATTCTTTTTGAAGAAACATTTCCTTGTTTGATGCGAAGAATTAGCTAATCAATATCATCATATTTTTTCCACCTACAAGTAATCGCCCCGCAGGGCCACATAAATGGACTTCTGGCCTTTTCGGACACTTTTGTCCTTTGATTTATTTTACGTAATTTTTGGAAAGAAAGATATTTTTATATTTGGTTTAATTGAATCGGGTCCAACGAACACAACAGCACCCACCACAACAAGAACCAAGATCATCCACTAGGGCACCTCTATATCTTCTTAATTAAGTCATCTGGATCTTCTTCACTTCTTTGGGAAACCATTGATCAGGAAATGTAAATTTTAAGTAATTTATTTATAGTTTGATTTGATTTATTGCACAGGATTATTAAGTTATTATTGGAGAAAATTAAAATTAATTTGATTTGAAGACTAACTAAACTTTAGGCAAATTAAATCTTATTATAAGAGTTGATAAAGGAAGGGTATTGTGTGGTTTGTAAATTATTATTTGTTCATCTTCTAATTTAATCACTTGTGGTACACTTCTTCTTCGTTTGAGTAGGCAGCCCGTCACACTCCGTGTTTTCTGTAGGTAATATTCAATCATTTGTTAGAAATCTTTCTTCCCTGTATAATTATTGTTATTAGTTTGATTGTAGAGTTTTGATCTTCTATGTGACATTGTTCAAGCGGTCATGATCCTTATTCATTTTTTGATACTTTAGAAATGGTTCAATTCCTATGTAAATGTGTGCATCCACTGATTTGATAATATTAAGGTGACGTTCAAAAATTTCTTCTGAGACTTGATTTAAAACGTTTTGTACTAGTAATGAATCTTTTGCATGAATCATAGAGAGAACAGTAGACATCCATCTTAAAATATTCTGTGTGTTCTTTTCTAAAATAGTTTGAAATTTAGCTTCTAATTTGCCAATATCTGTTTCATTAACATTAGAATGATCATTTGAGTTAGTATTATCCTGCTGTTTTTCTTCTGTAGAATTAGAAGACGTCAATGCACTGTCTCCGACTCTATTTATTTTGAATTTTGTATGTTCATCTCTGAGAGGTCTTTTGGGGCAGCCTGCAGCCGCAGTTCTTTGTCCCTGGCTTCTGCAAGTAGCACAGTAATCCTTCATTGGAGTAAATTTACATTTGCAGCTTAGATGAGACTCTCCACATTTGTAGCAGTGTGGCTCTTTAACACATTGTTTCTCTTTGTGGTACTGCATACAGATATGACACGGAAAAGGTCTGGCTGAATTTCTTGATTCCTCAACGTGGTATCTGCTTCTTCCAATAGTTAGTCCATTTGAAATCAAATAGCTAATAAATTTGGGATCTTTAAAAAATATCCTAACCATAGTGGGCCCCTATCATTTCTTATTCTTACAATACCCGTGATAGGCAGCTTCCTTTTCAGCAACTGTTGTTTTAATTTGTTCAGATCTACATTTGTGGGCAAATTTCTGATAACACAAGTAAATGATGTGGTTGTTTTTCTTCTTAGAGATACATTTAATTTAGTATTGTATGACAAAAAGGAAGCCTCCTTTCCGAAGTCCGTCTCCTTAAAAAGTTTCAGAAATTCTTCTTTGTACTCATTACTCTCAAAGTGCATTCTCATTCCCGTCAATCTGTCTGTAGGGTATGCAATATACTTAATTTCGGTTGATTTTAATGAAATAAGCTCCTCAAAATTGTATGGGTTAGTTAACACCGAGTCAATTTTCTTGATTATTATCACCGATTTTTGATTTATTAGTTTACTACTTTCATCATAATTTGGTGTATTTATATCTTCCTCAGTTGTTGTGTTATTTGTACTAGCTAAGCTTTCTTTATCATTAATGTTCTCTGAAGCATCAAAAGATGTAATTGTTTCGTAACAAGACCACGGAATTGTAACTATCATTTGTTTAATAGCTTCTTTGGAAAGTGAAGTAAGTCCAATATCTGCCATATTCCCGAAGTCCTTATTAGTGAATGTATAATAGCAGGTCTTAGCATCCTGTTCACTAGAAAAGTAAATCAATATGCCCCTATGGTTATCAGAGCTTGATATGATGTAAGTGCCGATCTTTACTTTACTTGTCAATAATTTATTTACATTATTTGGATTCCATAAATATCTCTGATCTACGTTGTCAATTTCGATGGCATAAATGTGATCCGGAAACTTTGAAAGAGTACTATCAGTAGGAGAGTATGCTTTTACTCGTTTAGTATTTACATTTTCCTCACTTTCTTCTTGATTAAATTCAGAAGACGACTCTGAATTATGTGAAATGTCACTAGCTAAGGATAAGTTATCATTTTCACTTCTATTTGCATTTCTAAACCAGTATCCTTTTTTTGCTCTTAGTGACGTCCGTTTTTAGTTGTTGAGAAGACTTGCTCCTAGTTTCTATTTGATTTTGGTTCTCATGGATTATTTTGCCAGCATTACTTCTATTCCTGTTCCGTCCTCTCTTCTTCGAATTACCTCCCATGGTTAGTTAGTATCTGGAATGGAATGGGTAAGGTCTTTTAGTAAAATCTATCAAATGATTTAGGATTCAACTCTTTTTCCACCAACCTATATTTCCAAATATAATTTTTATCCTGTGGTATTATACCAGTTTGTAAGACATTTCATAGCTAAAGGGTCCACAATAATCGATTTACAAGTAAGGGTTTGAAATCCTCGTAAAATACGGACGAACGTAAAAATGAATCGTAATAGAAAAAATGGTCTATTCATTGGACATAATCTATATTTCCATATTGTTCCGTAGGGACAACAGTTCCATCTTTTAACAACTGTCAAAAGAATCCATTCTTATACTAGAAAAGCTTCGAACAGGTTAACATAGTCCGTATAGATTAAACATATCATACACAATTCTCTCTCAGTAAGTCTGAAAATTTGAAATCCAGAAGACGTTTGCGCGTGTGTGTGATTGGGAAGGGACGGGACGAGAGTGTGTAAATGGAAAATCAGGAGCATCAGACATTGTATTTGCCATCCTCTTTGCAAGGAGAAAACTGGATTATGTATGGAGGAAAGGACGGCGACAGTAGCTGGAGCTAGTTGGTTGATTCTGGCCGTCAAACTATGGAGGGCGCGGGTTGGAGAAGGAACAGGATTAATAAAAAAATGAACCAAATTTACTTGCAAAGGGGCTAAATGAAATAAGTATCTGTAAAATTTAAATTCAGAGACTCTAGCTTATAAGTTTCCTTCTCTGCTGAATTTTCAATTAAAATAAATAAAAAAAAAAAAATTCCGGAAATTTGAAAAACGTTCTTCTTCATCTTTTTTTCTTAAGATCTACTTTCGCCTTTCTACAGCTTGTAATGAGAGCGAAGAACGGAAATTTACTTGTTGATGTTAAATTATTTTGGAAATTTTAAATATTTTTTGAATTCTTATTACTTTTCGGTTTGAAATTTAAATGATGGAATTGACAGTTTCCTCAAAAAATGATAATGAGAATTTCTTCTTGGTTCAAAAGTTACAGAATGTGGTAATATAGAATAGATATATTGGGTTAGTCGTGTTGTTGACTGCTTCTTTGAAATGTTTATATTCTTGTAAAAGCAATGCAATGAAGATGGATGGTGAGAGAATTTTTAAAAGTCAAATTCACGGAGTGTTTGCCCATCATTTATCCAGACATGAGGACAAATTTATGCTGAAGTTGTTGATCTATGTCAATCAATTAAATTTGATTTTGGCAACATTGTTGACTTTTCTTGATCAATCGAGAGCAGCGTTTCTCAACCTGTGGTCCACGGGCCACTAGTGGTAGGCAACAATAAGACAGGTGGTCCACAGGTGAACTTTAAAATAAATCAGTAAAATGATTTATATGAAATATTTACTAAATTAACAGTTCACTCATCAGTCAAGAAGACAGTCATTTTCAGACTTTCACCGAATGTGTTAGATAAGTGGTTAAGGCAGTAGACTTGTGTTCGGAGGTCGCGGATATATAGCCCTGGGCTAGCCGTCATAACAGCGTTTTCCGTATTTTATCCTCAGACATTCCAGGCAAATGCTGGGATGATGTCTTTATGATAGCCCAGGAACACTTCGTTCAGATTCCTAAATTGTTCATACATCCTTCCATACTCTTCTGTACACGTTGGCAGTCGCGACCACGAACTCCTCGAAGCAGAGAACCGTGGCGCCAATTGGAATCATAGAAAGGCGAGTAATAAAAGATGGGTGAACTGATCAGGAATATGGTTGTACTTCCTGCCTGCTCATTTTAACAAACTGCAGAGCAGCGAACTGCCAAGGCTTGTAATAAAAGAGGGCTCAAATGAACAATATGGTGGTTCTTTCCCTCACTGTCCGCGAATAACCTAACAAGTTGAAAAATACAACGTTTCCCTATCTGTGTTGTCTGACTTGAAGCAAACATGTATTGTCCATATTTAAGCTAACTGGTTGATTGTATTTACTGTTACCATTTGCGTGAAAGTGTTCAGTATCCCTTGTGAAATGCTGAGTATTAGTTGGGAAAAGTCAGTTGTGCATTAACTTCAGTTTTCTTATATTATTTGAGATTTTTTTAAATGGAAAAGAAGAGTGTGTGAAACGTATAGTGTTAACGTGTATTCCGACTCCAAGGCACGTGTTGTATCGGCAAGTGAATTTGGCGGTATATATATATATAGTAGAAAATATGACAGCTCATATCTGGAATCCGGTTTTGCCTGATGTGGTTATGAATGTGAGCAGAAACCTCAATATGTTGTGTGTTATGAAGTGTTGTCAAATAAATGCATGAAACCTGCTAAACTCCGACCGCAATTGGAAACTAAGAATTGTGATGTTAAAAATAAGCTATTGGAATAATTTCAGCTACATTTAGAGACATTTAATCATGGAAAAAAATCTTAGTTTCGAGCGAGGTTTCGGTTAATAACGAGGCACTGGAAGCATCCTATCTCTTATGTTTGCGCATAGCAAAAATGGGGAAACCTCATTCTATTGGGGAAAATGTATTACTTCCGGCTATAAAAGATGTGCTAAATACTATGTTCGGTAACAAATTCTTAAAAAGAAATTTATTTGATTCCGCTTTCAAATGACACTGTCGGTAGCAGAATTAGCGATATGTAAGGTGACGTAGAATATCAGTTAATCGGGAGAGTTAAGAAAAGCCCGTATTATGCGTTACATATAGACGAGATTACTGATGTTGCACACGTTGCGCAGTTAATGTGTTACATAAGATATGCGCACGATAGCATTATTCATCATGATATTCCATTTTGTAAGACTTTGTCAACACGAACAACGGGGGAAGAAAGAAATATTTGGCACTCAATAATTACATGAGGGTCAAGGATATAGATTGGAAAAATTGTGTAGCATTCTGTTCAGATAGAGCTCGTGTCCTTACTGGTAGACATAGTGGCGTAGTTTCTAAGGTCAAGTAAGTGGCTACTAATGTGACTTGGGTACATTGTTTCATAAACAGAGAAGCTTTAGCATCCAAAGGAATGCCACCTAAATTTAAAACTGTGCAAGAAAGTGCTGTAAAGCTAGTAAAATTTATTAAGGCTCGGCCGTTAAACAACAGGTTAATTTCAGTGCTCTGCGAAGAAATGAGCAGTGAATTTATGAATCGTTTGCTTCATTCTGAAATGCGCTGGCTTTCCCGGGGGAAAATGCTAACAAGTTTATTTCAATTAAGAAATGAAGTTTTATTGTTTGTAAATGAACTCAGTTCTGATTTTGCATCACTTCTTGTGGACGAAGTTTGGTTAAGAACATTATTCTACCTTTACAAAATTAAATGAACTAAATCTCTCCTTGCAGGGAGGATCTCTAACTGTTCTTGAGGTCTACGACAGAATAAAAGCGTTCGACAAAAACAAATCGCTTTTATGGATTAGTTATGTAAAGGACAGAGTATATGCGTCTTCCCCTACACTGGAATCCTTTTTGATGGAAAATGACATTATTCTAAATTTTTGAAAGAGGTTTGTGACCACCTTGAAACCCTGAAACAGAAATTTGGAACCTATTTTCCAAATAATTTTTATCACAAGCTTATAGACAACCTAGATCTAGGTTCGCAATCCATTTCATTCAGGCAGTCACGAGAACAATCGTTCATTATAAAAAAAAAACTGTTAATTGAGCTTCATAATGATAGTGGACTCAAAATACAATTCAGAGATCTAGGTTTGGCTCGATTTTGGATATCCCCTTCAGTGCGAAATGAGTATCCCGTACTGCCCGAAGTTGCATTGAAAATTGTGATGAAATTTTACACAACATGTCTTAGTGAGAAACGATTTTCATCGCTCATTGAAATGAAAACTAAATACAGAAATCGTCTTAGTGTGAGTGCCGATCTTTGTCTAAAGTTGACCAATATTCAGCCAAACAACCAGCAGTTGTGCATAGACCGACATGATCAACCATCCATTAAATGTAAGTGCTATCACACAGCTTGTAATTAACCTTTATTTTGGGAAACATTGAAATTTGCTCAACTGTAATAAACTTTTATTTGTTTACTTATAATTTCATTAATCATGTTTACATCTATATTCAAAACAGTTTTGTTTACGTTTATTAAGCAGTAAATGGCACAGTACAGATCAACAGTTGGTATTCTGTGAATACGTAACAAAGTATTTAGTAGTCCGTAGAAATTTTTTAGATTCCTAACTGGTCCTTGGACTGAAAAAGGTTGAGAAACGCTGATCCATAGTATTTATGGCGATCTTGTTGATTCATGTTGATCAATTCTGGTTGCTTGTACCAAAGTTGTTGCTTCATTTCACGTTCAAAGCACAATAACGGTGGACATGGTTTTTCCAATTAATAAAAACTTAAGGGATAATTTCACCTGCAGATTGTACTATATTTTTGTATGTACAATGGTGGGGTTGAATAAAGTTCTTGAAGTCTTTCGTAATGTTTATTTATGATTGTTGTATGAGCTTCCGTTTCCCATCACAGGTGTCAACACAAAGTAAGAATAATTCTTTCCTGTATATTTCTAACAATTAACAACAGCGGAACTCCATATTGCATAAACTGTTAGTTGTTTTTCATTTGGTCTAACGTATTAGATTTATTTACGTAAAGGAAGAAAAATGTAGAAGGTAAGCACCAAATCCTGTTATTCATTACTCGAAGTACTGTATAAAAGACCTACTTCAGCTCTTCAAGCTTAAATTAATGTATATATACATTGGTACTGCTCGACGAATGTGAAGTTGAATTTGTTGTCTTACATGGTGGCCTGTACTGGAATTTCGCTAACCATTTACTTTTCATACGTACATCGCTCCTAAAAGCTGAATTAACACTGCCACAATGTCTCCTTTGACTTCATACGAAAATTCTCAGTTTGAGAAAATATTTTGGAAGTAGAATCTTAAGGTTATTATAAACACATGATCCAATAGATGGTAGCGGGAAAGGACAAAATTGAATATAAACATATGTTGAATAAATTTAAGAAAACTATGTTAACAAGTTGCTAAGTGAAGAAAACGTGGTTGGGTTTGGGCTTATGGGTATTTTATATAAGGAGAAGATAATTTAGAAAATAAATAACCCTCCGTAATTATGCATCTCAAAGGATTTTTTTTGCAAAAAATCAATTGGTCTATTTGTGGGGTTCTGGGGTACCAAGAGGTACGCACTGTTCTAATTTCTCCGTACAGTCCAAACTTTTTAAGCAGAAATCAAAGAGAGACTTCAACTGATACGTTCAGTGAAAACCCGAACACGATATTTCAAGTAGTTATCGATATATGCCTTAATAACTATTGCGACACCACGAAAAATGAACTTGTGAGGTTTCGGTACAAAACGAAAAGGATTCAAAAAACTACTTACAAAATCTCAATATAATAAAGTAAACTCTTGCTCACGGTGTTTACAGCAGGCTCCTATGTGGGGTTCTGGGGTACTGTGAGGTGCCCACAATATCGGCTATCGAAGTTCGTTCGATTCGTTTATATGCAAAATGTTTAGTACCACACAACAGTACATTGACTGAGAATTTGAAGTACCATATAGGGCGCGAGAAACATTTGGCTCCATGATAATATGGCACGTGGTATGGCAATAAGACGATTTGCTTCTCCAAACCTAACCATGGAAAGTTACAAGTAGTTTAAAACTATCGTTCACAGTGAATTCTAAAGTAACCTGTGTGGAGTTCTGGGGTTACATAAGGGTATGTGCTGTTTCCATTTATTTGTAATACATTTCTCAAGCAAACATAAGAGAGAGACTTCAATTGAGACGTTCAGTGGAAAACCGAACACGATATTTCAGGTGAATATCGAGATTGCACTGAATAACAATCGAAAACCCTCGAAAGTGGGTTTCTGAGGTTTTGGTATGAAACGGGAAGGAATTTGAAAACTAGTTACACATGTCCATATAATTAAATAAAATATTGCACTCGGTAATTTCAGAAGAAGCCTATGTGGGATTCTGGGATACACTTTGTCAGATGGGTGTATGAAAATAATATACAAGGCAAGGTTACTTTAACTGATTTTTTAAAATAGCTTCATTAAATGGTTGTCGCGTATATGACATGGTAAATGTTTCTAACCCTTGCTATCAGGGCATGGGGTACGGTAATAAGACAATAAGCTACTCCAAATATAAGTATGAATATGATTGTCTTGTTGTAAACTATAATTCGCAGGAAATTATAAATGAGCCTGTGTGGGGTTCTCGTGTACTGCGAGGTACACACAGTATTGGTTATCGTAGATCGTCTAATTCATTTATAGACAAAATGCACAATATCGTACACTCTTACATTAGTTAAAATTTGAAGTCGACAAGTTAAACGGTTACCGAGAAATGGAGTCGTAAACATTTGACACCATGGTAAGGAATGGGGTAGTGTAATAAGATGGTAACCCACTCTAAAACGAACCATGAATTCTATCACACTGTATGAACTATAATTTAAGAAAGATAATGGTTATTTGTGTTGGGTTCTGGGGTACGCTGTGGGTACTAAATCCGTGTGTTAGAATAATATTTAAAATTTCTTAACAGAAATTGAGTTCTCATTGTAGAAACATATTGTGAATTTTCTGGTCAGTTCTCGAGACATGGGCGTTTAAATTTATAAAGTCATGAAGTTTGATTATCTTCTCTCTTGAGTATTATGTAGGGTATAGTGAAACAAAACCAAATGTTAATAACGAAAAACAATTAGCCATCTTAAGGGTAGGTAGGTGTATTTACTAAAAAGCTACCTGAGCTAATGTGGTTTCCTTTAAAATATGATTTTTTTTCCTCCCTTCACGATCCGGAAAACGTTTTAATTGCACGTTTTTAACACTTTTTTATAAATTTCTGATCTAATCAATTAATTATTTGCAAATATAATTGAGTCGGTCAGTTTTAAAAGAGGATATGTACTGTGTATGCCTAATAGCGCATATATCCTTTTAACGATGACCGATTCATTTCAAGGAAGAAATTTGTTTACTTTTCCTTGTAGTTTATAGCCCCTATAAGTAAATGGAACAACAAGTTGTTTTGAAGAAATCTTCAGTCAGTAATCCAAATTTGTACATTATGCAATAATCAATATCATTAACATATTGCAGATAATAGCAAGGCTTTCATATCGAGTTTAGGTATTTGGTTTGATCTTTCGCTTACTTATTCTATTTGGTGTAAAGTGGCAAAAATTTGTCGGCTTCTTTCTTACATTCCGCCATTAATGGCATGCTTAATCCATTAGGACCGAAAGAGACAAGATCTTTAAAAGGTATTTTCCTTGATACAAATAATTCCGAATTTCCTTGTGAGTATAAATATTTTTTTCGCATGTCAAATGACAACATTAAAAGAGACGTAATTTCCAATAGGATTGATCTAGCAATTGCGGTATTATTAAATTAAGAAAACATTTTTCCCCTTTTAGCTTGAGATCTTTGATTGCAAAGAAATGCTGTAATAAATAAATGAACCAAAAACATGTTATACTGTGATTTTCTGTCATTACCAAAGGTTCTTGAGATCTCCGGGCCTTCTCAAAATCTGGAAACTAAAATTGAATTCTATTCCCTATAATTCTATAATAACCATAGTTGGTTATTTTCTAATAGAAACCATATGCAGTTTCTAAAGTCATATTGGGTTTGTCTTTTACATTTTTTAATAAAAATAAGTTTAAAAAAACAGGGATTCAGCCAGGATTTTTAGTTCAGGGGTGTAAAGTCAAAATTGGGAGGGTGTAAGTGGAGTTTCTATCGATTTTTGACCACAAATATTTTTTAAAATTTGGGAACAGTTCTTGATAATTTATCGGGTGACACCCGACAGGTAGTTTTGGCGGAATCACTGAATACAAATATATGTTATTGCTTATAAAGTGAACAGATAGTATTTTTTTTTAATTTGCCAATAAGTGAGACGTAAACTAAAACAGAACAGTATGTTTCTAACATACATTCGGAAGTTTTGTAAATGATTTTTTTAAAAAAATATTTCTTATTTTTAATACTAGGAATAGCTATTTCCTAAATTGTTGATAGTACAATATCAATGAAAAAATACATTATTCTTATTACTATAGATATTAGATATAACACGGAATTGAAAATGAGTTTTAGAAAATATGTTCAGTCCATATATCAATGATATTTAACACATTAATTATAGCGTATTTGTATTGTAAACTTGCTTAATCCGTTGCCACTTGTTTTTAAAATATATTTTCCTCCCGGATTATTTTTCAATCGCACGTTGCCCATGCAATCTTATTTGAACTTTCTATTACAATTTGCTGAACCTTTTATTGAATTCCTCGAAAATATTATTAAAACAAGGAATTTGTTCGCTTACCTTTCTTTGTAGTCTATAGCAGCCATTATTTATTTGGAACTGAGAATACTAGCTGCTTCGATGGAAACTTGTGCAATCCTCGTAGTCCAGGAGGTAACGACGTAAATTTCGGAGTGGAAATGGGGTAGATAGGTAGGTTCGAACCCCGCAGTTGACTATCCTGACTGTTTCCGGGATTTCCCTCATTTTCACCAGGCGAATGTTGGGATAGTACTTTTAGTAAGGCCCTGGCCGATACCTTCCTCATCCTATAACTCATTCCGGTCTAAGGCATAGTTGCCAAAATGAATGAATTCAAATTAAATATCTGAATTTAACAAAAATTTCAGTCTATATTCCACATTTCTTCATTATGTAATAATCAACATCAGTGTTTAAAAAGTGCTCTAAAATTTGGTGGCCAATGCGGTTGCCATTTGTAATCACTGGTGGTCTCATAATATATTATTTTTTTTACGTTAAATATAATTTACATGTATGTTATGCAATAAACCATAATCATATTGAAATTAGACGAAAACTAAGGTGAATAATGATGCAGTTAAAAAACAAAATGAAACAGTCCTCCCTTTTATACTTTTCCTATCTTCCAAGTATGATTTCCAAACCAGAACGTCCAAATTAGAATAATTTAAAGCCTACAAAGTAAATCATGGCCCTAAGGGCCACTTAAAATCTACAGGAATCAAGTATATTGCATGCCCTACAGAAAGATTGACCGGAATGAGAATGCACTTCAATAGTACGAGGGATAAAGTTGAATTTCTGAAACTTTTTAAAGAATCGGACTTCGGAAAGGAAGTTTCCTTCTTGTCATATGATACTGAAATAAGTACACCTCCAAGAAAAAAAACAGTTACATCATTTACTTGCGTTGTAAGGAATTTGCCCACAAATGTAGATCTGAATAAATTGAACAGCAATTGTTGAAAAGGAAGCTGCCTATCACGGGTATTGTAAGAATAAGAAATGACAAGGGCCCCCTTCTTATGGCGATACTTTTTTCCAAGGGTCCCAAATTCATTAGTTATTTAATTACAAACGGATTTACTATTGGAAGGAGCAGATACCACGTTGAGGAATCGCGAAATTCAGCCAGACATTTTCTGTGCTATATTTACATGCAGTACCACAAAGGGAAACAATGTGTTAAAGAGCCACACTGCTATAAATGTGGGGAATCTCATATCAGCTATAAATGTTCAACAATTCCAAAGAAAGACTATTGTACTGCATATAGAAGCCAAGGACATAGAACTGCGGTTTCAAGTTGCCCCAAAAGACCTTTTCGAGATTCACAAACTAAATATAAAATATTCAGAATCGGAGACAACTCATTCACATCTTCAAAATTTATGGAAGAAAATCACAATGATATTACAAACTCAAATGATAATGAAGCAGATTCAGGCAATATGGAAAATAAATTTCAAACCCTTCTAGAAAAGAACACACATAATATTTTAAGATGGATATCTATTGTTCTCTCAATGATTCATGCCAAAGAGTCTCAAACAGTTCAAAACATTATAAATCAAGTCTCGGAAGAACTTTTTGAACGTCATCTAAATATTATTAAATCGGTGGATGGACACATTTATATTGGAATTGAACCATTTCTCAAATTTCAAAAATTGAACAAGGATCCTGACCGTTCTAACAATACCACATAGAAGATCAAAATACTGCATTAAAATCAAGACTAAGAATTTTGGAGGGAAGAAAGATGTCGAAAATAGTTAATTTAAACAACTTAATTAATACGGAGTGCGACGGGCTGCCTATCTCAAACTGAATTGAAGTGTATCACAAGTGTTAAAGAAATGACATACACGCAAAACATTTATCCATAAACCATACCTTAATCAACTCTTAAAATAAATCAAATAGGCTTTAGTTAGAGTGTCTTCAGATCGAACTCAATATCATAAAATTCTAATTAATAATTTATTAATCCTGTGCACTAATTAAATCATAATGAATACTTATAATTTTGCTTACTTCCAGATCAGCGGTATCCCAATGATATGAAGGAATTATAGAGTGCCCATTTATGAGAATATAGCAGTGCTCTAATTTAAAGCAAAGAACTGGTGGCTCAAATTGACTATCATGTGTGACTGCAGGTAGCCAAATCTTATGATTGGTGGTCCTGGCGCGCCAATTTTGCATACCTTTTAAACACTGATCAACATCATTACCATATTGCAGATGATGCCACGTAATTGATATCAATCGTATTCTTAGGATTCCGTCTTTTCGTTAATTTTCCGTTTATTTTCTTCTTCTTGTGCAGTAAAATTACTTCTTAATTGCCTTTCTCTTCCCCTTTATATATCCTACGTCACTGAACGGCATCACTTTAAGTATAAATCAATCCAACACAATATAAAATATCTCCTGAGAATACCACCAGAACCTCACACTTTTACTCGTGAGTCTCTTAGGAATATAGTTTAATACAATGTGATGGAATACATCGTTAATTTTGGAGTGCCTATTCTTCTTCTTACCATAGCCTGATGATTGAATGGTATTAACGTCCTAAACGAGCTGCCGACATTCTAAATGCTGAGACCTACAGTTTTTTGTAAGGTATCCAAATCACTCGGTTCACGAACTCTGGCAGTAATTCAAAACACCACCACATGCACAGAAAGCGAGCGCACTAACCTC
The DNA here is from genome assembly GCA_022664845.1 of Lepisma saccharinum. Taxonomy (NCBI): domain Eukaryota; kingdom Metazoa; phylum Arthropoda; class Insecta; order Zygentoma; family Lepismatidae; genus Lepisma; species Lepisma saccharinum. The sequence goes on along the minus strand of JAGDQP010008880.1, from coordinate 10,071 downwards.
TTGGCCACTATCAGGGGTAGAAACGCCATATCATAATATCCGTTAATTTAGCTACTTACATTTTTTTCCCCTAATATAACACTGGGTGTTATTGTACAGTCCCGGAAATATATACTGCGGGAGTCTACCAGATTTCTAGTCAATGGTCTAGTATTTAGCTTCTATTTAAATTATATTGATGGACTAGACAGACACACTTTAGACTAAGCCTGCCACATCTGTTCCTCTTATATCACGGCTAATCACAACTGAAAGTCTGGCCGTTAAATATAATTTAAATAAAGAGCTAAATGTTAGTTTTTTTCAACTCCCGCAGTACATACTTCCGCGACTGTACATTATGTTTATAAACTCATGTTACGAAATTCGATAGTTGATATTCTGGGTATCCCAAGGTACCCTAGAAGCCCACTCAGGAAACTTATATGAATGATAGTACAACACAATGTAATGAAACTCATGTTTAGTTTTCGAGTGGCTCATAGCCTTCTTACCGCACCCCAGGCTTGTTACCATGGGGTAAAACATGCAAAACATCATATCTATAGGGAACTGTTTAACTTATCTACTTCAAATTTTCACTGAATAAAACGCTGTATCTGCTGTACATTTTATCTATAAACGAGTCGCATGAACATCGGTAGCCGATATTGTGGGTACTCCACAGTATCCAAGAATCCCACATAGGAACCCGTTGAAAACACTGTGAGCAAGAGTTTACTTATTATATTGGGATTTCTAAGTAGTTTTTGGAATCTTTCTCGTTTTGTACCGAAACCCCACAAGTTTATTCTTTGTGGGTTCGAGATAATTATTCAAGCATATCTCGATAACCATTTGAAATATCCTGTTCCGGTTTTCGCTGAACGTCTCAGTGTACTAAATATTTCTCTCTCTGTGATTCCTACTTGAAAAATTTGAGCTGCACGCAGAAATTAGAACAGTGCGTACCTCTTGGTACTTCAGAACCCCACAAATTGACCCCTTGATTTTTGCAAAAATAAATTCCCTTCGGATACGTAATTATGGAGGGTTATTACTTTTCTAAATTTTCTTCTCCTTATATAAAACGCACAAGAGGCCAAACCCTACCCAAATCTTTTTTTAGAAGAGCCTGTCATTTTTCTTTTCGATCAAAAACTGTGTAATGTAATTCCTGCACTTTTATTCACCTTCCCAAAATTAATAGGTACTGTACATGATTTACTCTACACTTTCAGCTACGTATTGCTATCCAGTTATTTTGGTTTAGACAGGTGACGACTAAACAGCCATGCCCTGAGAGTTGACAAATCAACCCCGCTAACCCCAAATCGATGAAGAAATAACGATAAATAAACACATTCACGGTTGCGACATTAGGTATATGTATCCTGTAGTGTTTTTGTTTTCTTATTTTAAATGAAAAAGATTTATACTCATTATAACAAAAAAATATAAATTAGTTTCTCATTTTTTTTGCTAAAATTCCTCAGATCTTCCATTCAAAATTCCCTAGTTTAAAGGCCTAGGACAATTGTTTTGAATTGTTTGTGGTTTACTAAAACTAAAATCTAAAGTGTTGTTCTTTTCGTTCAACCGAAAAAACAAGCAGAAATACTATTTAGTAACTCTAATAGTGTTAGTTAATATCAAAAAGGAAAGATCTAAGCACTCAATCACGTTTATAAAAGTTTATCTGCAAGTTTAGCGGGTACGGTGTCATCTGGCGTACTTTAGAGTCTCTCTACGATCGTAAGTAATAAGCGTGCTGTTAACTGCAACGTTAAAACTGAATCAGCTCCCCTCTCATCGTAATATTATTTAAGTTTCACTCAGGTTTTGGAAATCGATTTCTAACTAAAGTAATGAATGAAAATTCGTTCACTTATCGCCTTTATCTTACCAGAGTAATGGTCTAAAAATATATAATTTTGGATAATTATTTTTTATCAAATAACTTAAAAGTGGAGACCAAAATAATTACAGCGCTGTAGACGCACTCCAGCATCGTTCCGTTGGTGGGTATTCCGATCTTGTTTCTGTTTAAGACTTTCCTGCTTCGACAAGCGAATATCGAGATTGTATCTAGAAAATAATCGACCCAAGTTTGTAAATATTAACGTATTGCTCACTGCCTACAATCCATAATAAAATTATAATGAAAATTACAGTAGAAAAGATAATAAAAGCAGAGAAAATTTACTAGTGTAAAGATAATGCATAGAAAACAAGTGAACAAACAGACAAAGCCACTATTGTGTGTACATAAAAATAATATATACAAATGCTATTGCAACAGAACTGCATTGCTATTTAGAATCTGGATTCACCCTTTGGCATTTGTTTAAAAGAGACCTTATTTATAAATTAATAGTAAATTTATTCCACAGCACTCTCATTCGTTATTTATTTATTTGTTTAATTATTTGATATGGTAGAGAATGAACGGCTCCCGGCATCTTAGAAGCGGATCTTCTATAGTCCTCATTAAAACTGTTCTAAAAAGTCATTAATTTTTGTGAAGAGTCGGGAGACTTATCACCATCCCCAAGAGGTACGCCAGAATTATTTGTATATATAATTTCGATATTTTGAACAACATATTCTGTAGTCCATACATGCAGTCATGTAGTCCCAAATTTTTCACGCTGTTTCACAAAGAATACATTAAATATAGCGATGAAATTATTTAAATTATATATAAGCAAAAAGAGAACACAAAATACTTCCAGTGAGGCATTAACAATGAAATTATACGCATAATTTGTTGCATTGAGAAAAAGAGAAACTGTTGATACTTTCAGACAACTACCAAGGTATATCAGTTAAAATTAGTTACATTTCGATGTGTCGACTTCAGTAGCTAAGGGGTACAAGCGACATTGACGAATAAAAATAAATCATAGTAAGGAAGGGGGGGGGGCGAATATGGTCCACCTAAACTTTGTTGTTTTTCACTAAGAAAAACTATTTATTCGTGCGAATCGACTTAACCATCAACTTGGGAGACTATTTGGGCAAATGGAATTTAAAAAAAAAATCTGCCTCGTAGAAATTACGTACAAAAATGAAATAAATCAAAACTATTTTTTTCCCAATATGGCCCGCTGTAGAAAACAAGAGCGTATAGCGAAAGTTATGTGTTATCTTTCTGTATTACTCATATATGCTACATACTAAGAGATATATATTACAAGCATATATAATTTATATGGCATTTGAAAAAACAGGACTATTGTATTAATACAAAATTCCAAAATTGTTGAAAAACAAGTGAATATACAAGAAGAAAGAAAATATGAATATACAAGAAGTGTAACAGAAAGCAAGAAGTTTAGAAAGTCACGTCTCACATGAGGGACAGAGAAATGGTCCGTGATCTTTAGCGGTGATTCCAACACACTTTTCATGAACGTATTTGTTACACGACACACAAAAACGCCTGTCTGCAACTTTGTCTTCCTGACAAAGGTAACAAAATCAATATTCACAGGACTTGGTACAACCCAGTGCCGGTTCTTCAGAACTATTAGAAACAAGTTGCTAAAATTCTGGTCGTTTTAACGTGATGATACTTGCTTTGTTTAGGTTTTAATCTTCTTATTCTTTGTATTGAAATTGATAGCTTCCTTAATACCTAGCATTATCTTCGTTTTAATTACTAAACATTATGATGAATGTTCTGTAAAACATTTCAAATACCAAATTATTTCGTTTTAAACAGTTATGACTACATCTTGCCCAATATGCACGGTCACGGTGGTTCATATTGTGTACTACTGAGATCTTTACTTTTTCTGGTGCCTGCTAGTTACACAATGCAATGAGTTGCGTTACATAAATTTTATGTTCACGTATGCCCACATAGCTACATTATCCAAGCATTATACTGATTAGGTTTTCAACAATACCGTAGATACTGAAACAAAACATTACTTGTCTTGCTAAAATAACAGCAAAATGTTTTCTTGTTCAAATATGCCACTTCAAAACAGAACAGAATGGTTGGATAAGCAGGGGCCCCGAAAGTCCCGCTCCGCTGAGTGACCTCTCTCCAACTTCTACCGAGGTCTCCGCATGCAGTTAATATAAGAATACTAAAAAGCAAGGATTCGAGATATTCTAGAGGTTTCTATCCAAAGACATTTACCACTACATCGGGAATAGTGAAAGAAGACGAAAAAAGATAATAGGAAAGAACGAAGAGTGACTTTTAGAGAGAGAAAAACCGGTGAAGCCGGGGGAAAACCCACTACATCTATATTACTACAGGTTTGAATTGACCAGGTTGGTTGGTTGGTATAAATCGGTAGGTATGTGTTTGTTAGTTGGATAGCACTAACTACTATCTAGAAGAGTAAGCGGAGAACAATAGGGAGGACGAACTATCGAACTAGTGTGAAATATGTTACTTCAACTGCAGCTGGTACTGTGTAGTTCGCTTCACTGTCGCCTAGGCTTCCCACACACAAGGGATCGAGGAAAGCTTCTTTTACCAGCCCCCCCTGCTGGTAACCCTGAAACATGCTGACGGAGCTCAACTAGGAAGGGATGGGTTTTAGGGAATGTAAGAATGACAGTTGGGATTGGGAGGCCGGAAGGGTAAAATAATCTGGGAAATTTGCGTGCTTTCCGCCCTGGACTGCTGCTACTGCGGCGACCACTGATCCGCTGCTGTTGATTCACACTTTGAACTTGGTGTGGTTGCTTCAGGCGTCGGGTACATCGCTGCACTATTGTAGTGCCAATATGTCTCGACATCTGATCTTCCTTTTGACGCGCTGCTGTCGTTTGAAAGAATTTCGCATCCTCTTACCACCCGTAGAGCTATGTTGCCACACTTCGCAAAATGAACTTTGCCTTCAGTCGTGTGAGGGAGTTGAAAAACAAACGGTGCACACACACACATTTTTCTTATGTGCTGCTGAGTGGAATTTGAGATAGAGGAAAATCTTATTCTCGCCCTCTGCATTTTGTAGTTTCAAAAACAATACAGCTAAAACATTAAAAGGCCAGAACACGATTACTAATTAAATAGCAATTCGAAATTCCAGAATTTCGACATTCCGGAATGTCGGAATTTCGGAAAGTAGGAATTCTGAAATGTGTGAATTTCCGAATGTCGGTCATCACCACCAAATGATAGAAGTTTGAATTTTATTTATGCCCTTTAGGCACCTAAGTCTCAGACCGGGATCGGGGAGGGGAAAGAATTCGGGAAGGTGTTGGCCAGGGCCTACGTTGAAGATGCCACCCCGGCATTTACCTGGTGTAACTGAGGGAAAACCTCAGTCAGGATGGTTGGCCGCTGGGATGGAACCGACGACCTCCCGAATGCTACGCCAATCAAATGATAGAAAAGAACCGTCCACCGCCAACAGGCAGTAAAATACATGTTATTTTGAGTACAATTAACTCTTGTTGGCTCAGATGTAAAACAGTGTTAAAAAAATCTTACCATGAACGCCTGAGCCTGAGGTGCTTAAGGGCCATAAATAAAATTAAAATTCTTGTGTTAAAATTTTATTTCGGGAAGTCAAAATTCCGAATTTGAATTCGAATTTAAGGTCTGGAGAATATAAGTTTTAGGTAACTTTTGCAGAGACTTGATGGAGTATGATGGTATGATTGGTGGAATGAAGAGAGTGGGGAGAAACTGAAGATCCACAAAAAAACCCATGCACACGGTGTTTGTCCACCACAAAACTCACATGGCAAGAAGAGAAAACGAACCGACGACCCTAAGCGCAAAACGTAAGCGCTTTACCATTGAGTCGCCGACTTTCCGAATTCCTCAGTTCCTAACACCCCTAGTAGACCCTAACTTTCCAGAAGCAGCAGCTACCGTTGCTCATTCTATGGGAAACACCCAGTGGCCTGAACTTTTCTCATCGTCACAAAACTTTATCACTTCGCTCATTTTTTCCTCACTGCGTACAACAACATTCTCCTTTTCAGCCATCCTTATTTCAACTGAACCTCTTGTTAAATTTGGCAATAGCATTACACATTCGAGACTCCCTCAGTTAGCGCCCCGCTGAACCCTTATTGGCTCAACGCGTGGGTGTGTTGAGGGTGTGTGTGTCGAGTGTGTGTGTTTTAGTTCGCATTATTGGCACAGCTCAAGTCATCTTGGCAGCACTAGTAGTGCCAATATATCTTGACATCTAGTCTTCCTTCTGACGCACTGCTGTCGTTTGAAATAATTTCGCACCCCCTTGCCACCTGTGGAGCTATGTTGCCACACTTCCCAACATGAACTTTGCCTTAAGCCGTGTGAGGCAGTTGAAGAACAAACTGTGGTACCCTTCCTATTTTTCTTTTCTGTCCTGCTGAGTGCATCTTGAGATAGAGGAAAACTTTATTCTCGCCCTGTGCTTTTCGCACCTTCAATAATAATGCAGGTAGAACATTAAAAGGCGAGAAACATGATTTAATTAAATCCCAATTCGAAATTCCAGAATTCCGACATTCCGGAATGTTGGAATTTAGGAAAGGTGGAATTCTGAAATGTCGGAATTTCCGAATGGCGATCATCATTACCAAATATTAGTAGTTTAAAGTTTGATTTTTATGGCCTTTAGGCATCTAAGTCAGACCGGGATCGGGGTGGGGAAAGAATTCGGGAAGGTGTTGGCCAGGGCTTATGTTGAAGATGCTACCCCGGCATTTGCCTGGTATGTCTTAGGGAAAACCCTTTAAAACCTGTCAGGATGGTTGGCCGCTGGGATCGAACCCACGACCTCCCGAATTCTACACCAACCAAATGACAGAAAAGAACGGTCCACCGCCATTCTCCTTTTCAACCATCCTTATTTCAACTGAACTTCCATTTAAATTTGGCAATAGCGTTACACATTCAAGACTCCCTTGGTTATCGCCCCACTGAACCCTTATTGGCTCAACGCGTGGGTGTGACTTTTAGTTCGCATTGACACAGCTCAACACATCTTGTCCGCACTATAACTATGTGCAATGGGAAATATAAAACTTATTGTACTCAGACTTCTCGTCCCAAGTAGTGATAACCTCGAATTTGAATTTAGTTTTTAAGGCGTTTAGGCAAATTTGGCCCAGGCCGGATGAATGATGATTGGATAAATTGGTGGAATCAACAGGGTGGGAGGAAACGGGAGAACTCCCGAGATACACCACGCATACTGTGTTTGTCCATCACGAAGCTCATATGACATGAGCAGAGATCGATCATACGACCCCTAGTACCAGAAGTGAGCGCTCTACCATTGAGCCACCGCGGCCCGTGATAACCTCGAGGACCTAGGATCGGTAATGAGGTAACAGGTGGGTTCGAACTCTGGGGTCGACCATTCTAGCTGAGATATCCCAGGATTTCCTTCAGTTTCAGCAGACGAGTCCCGTTTTTAACTTAAATGAGACCCTGGTTGCTACTATCCCTGTCCTCTCCTCTAGCATATCCCAGCCTGAGCCAAATATATCTAATTAGTTTATAAATTCAATTCAATTTACTTTAAAGTTTATCGTAAAATATTCCGAATCTTCTCCAAAACTAACACGAATTCTCTTGTATGATCTGATACTTTAATTTGTCTTTTCACAATGTACGCAAACACTTGTTCACAAACTGTACATCCATACGCTTTGCTCTTAAACTCAGTACTTATAACCTCAGTTTGCCCAACCTTCATTTTTCTGTTCATAACTCTCGAACGTCGTAAGAGAGCAATGCTAAGACATATAGAAAAGGAAGGGAATGAAAATGCAAAACCAAGAGAGCGACCCAACAGTAAACAAACAAAATGCAAACACGAAGGGAAAGGAAAAGGTCGGATCTAATATCCCAAGGAACATAAAAGCAAGGAAGGAGACTCCAAAAGTACATGAAGCAAACTAAAAGGGAGGAAGAAGTAACATAGAAGATGTAAGCTGCATTCATTCTTCTTTCATTTCATTCACTGTCCACTTTTTTTCTTCTTTTTCTTCAACACAAGATGAAGAGGTTTGTTATTTTAGCTGGCTTGACGCAGTAAACTGGTCATATGAAATATGAAAGAAGTGGTAGTTGTAGGGAGCGGGAGACGCAGACAGTAAGATACAACTGTACAAATATTATCACAAGTTCACCTTGTTAGTAGCATTTACTCTCAGGGGGAAACTTTTCGTAAACTTAAGACGGTCAAGTGAGGAATTGATGGCGCTGAAGGGAGAGACACTAACGTTCTCTGCCATGAAATCGGGGCAAAGGGAGAGACACTAAAATCATATACGTCGAGGTAGAAGAGGGAGTAAAGCAAGATGAAAATTTTGAAGAAAAAATATGGCGAGTGGCAGAAGTGAAATTATGTTAACCCTCAAATTTTCTCCATCTACTTATATGTTTTGAATTTGTTTTGTGGTTCACATAAGACAACAATTAATCAACATATAAGATTTGGGGAGGAGAAATATTCAAGGGAATTTTAAGAGATACATACATATTAGATACAACTTTAAAATTTTAGCGATCTCTTACAAAATATATACAGAACGAAGTAGGCAATCGGGCGGCCCTTTCCGTACTGCTGGGTAGGATACTCAGTCCATTTCTTAACCACTCAGTTGAGGTGCCGTATCTGCTATCTGTCGGTGGTAGAGATTTGCAAACACAGGCCCTACTTGGTCCGTGCAGACCACTAACCCGTTTAGTTCTTTCTTTCTTTTTTTCTTTTTTGTTCAATTTCCTGGTCTTTTAGACTAATTACCTACAAGTAAACATCGACTGGGTATCATCATATTAAATATTTTCCCTTTATTTCAATAGTAGCAAGATGTTTTTTAATAGTAATGGTCTGCACGGGCCGGCAGGGCTGGTGCGGACCTGGGTTTGCAGGACTCTAGCCGGGGGTATCAGTTTACCCCACTCTTGCAGAAAGCTTTCTCCCGGTCTCACAGAGGAAGGTTGTGACGTATGTCTCTTCAACGGAAAGAACTACAAGTGAGAATATAAACATTTCCAGAATAGCGTTGCGTTTGTCAAATATCCTTTGGGAAAAAAGAAAGTAGATGAAATGAATTCGAAGAACCGTGTAAACCCAAAGTCAATTTCCTATATAGACAAATAGCGCCAAATTTTGGTTGACTCTACATTGAAATAGAAAATATTCAGAACGTAGATGCAACCAATAATAAGAAAGTCATTTCCTCAGTTATTGGGTGCATTTTGTTGCATATACAAAACAGAAAATATATCAGACACGATGTGCTGGATATGGGTTATTATTATGTATTATGCTTTATGATTGATAAATTATTTTAAAGTAACCAGTGAATGTCTCCCACCAAGATGTTTTACTTTTTATTTTTAAATGGTGGTAAACTCAAGCTTGATAACAAGTTCATCAGATTTTGTGAGGAGACGTGTGTACATCAGAATTTCGCACCCCTAGTAACTACAAATCGGGTTCTTCTTGCATGAAATCTATCCAGTAGTGCTTAAATATAGACAATTATTTTACGTTATCCGACTTTGCCACATGTCCAGGAAGAACAACACGCGGAAAATTTATAAATAACTTTATTTCATTTTCCTGTGTGTGACTAGTTAGACATAATATGATGAAATACTAAAACTCGTCGAGTGCACCAATCTTGAACTTCATAACGGCTATGTCGTCACGGGGATAGTTTAGGAGCCGCTAGTACGCGCGATAACAGAAGCTACCCAGTAGCAACAGTTGTACTGTATTAACGTGACAACTTAGTTTTACGATCGTATGTTCAAGGAAAGCATAACGAGGAAGAAAATAGACGATCCATATCTGTCTTCGTTTATGAAATGAACAGGCTTTTAAGATACAATCTATCAATTTAGAGCGGCTTCAGGATTCCACATCTTTAAATGTAACAGAATTATTCTAATATATCTATATTGTTTGTTATAGGTGTAAGTTGTTTTAGGAAGTGTGTCAAGTACCTTCTAAATAACATTAGGAACTTCGTAACGACATGGGCGTAATACCGCTCAAATGGTTATCTTTACCTATGTCTCTTTTGTTAGACCTCGGAACTCCTCGAGATCAAAGTATCTAGGTCAGTTGAAAACTGTCATTGATTCCATATCTGAAATTTGTT